>JAMXBD010004031.1:0-88686 GCA_024138025.1 Combretum micranthum | reverse complement strand
GGATGTAAAGCCACTAATTTATATGGCACATTTTTAGTATCTGTAGTGATTTAATAGCAGCATAAATAAAGTCGACAAATTTATTTATTTATTTGCCAATTACAATAGGGGAAGGGGATTCGAACTTAGGTATTCTCAAATGAGAGACCAGAGAGATGCCACTAGGTTATAAGTCATTGACGTCGACAAATTTATTTGATTACTGACTTGTTAAAATAAAAATTATGCAAATATAAATTATATATAAATAATTGTCAAAATACCGATCTAGATAGGATTTATGTATTTATTCATAAATCGCATGTTATACACATAATTTATATACATCCATGTAAATTGTATGTCTGACATGCAATTTATATTTGCACATAATAAATCATATGTTATACTTGTGATCCCTTTGGATAGCTAAATCGCATGAACAAATGTACTTTAATGATTAATTATAGTAAAATATTTAAATTACATATACAATATGTGATTTTATTAAAAATAAAATTCCATATAGTATATGCAATTTTGCATTGATATATGTGTAATTAAAATAACATCATTTGTACGTTGGTAATAATTTTTCTTGCTTGATAAGTGTTTCACTCCATTAAGGCTGCTATAAGGTTGGGCCAAGGCTTTATAAAACCCATATAAAGTTGAGAGGGCTACTGAATTGTTGAAATCGGCCCATAATGGAGCCCATTAAGCATTCATAGTTCAATACATATGGAGGTATCTACGAATGGGCATTCACAGCAACCTGCCTGCTTTCTGAGGCGGACAAAAATCTGCTATCTCCTAGCCGCTGTCCCGTTGCTGTACGGTCCACTCCGGGTTGGCCATGTGGCAGGTACTGGTTTAGAAGGAATATTTTTGTTTTACTGCTCTATTAGTCTTTGGATCAGATTTTTCTTGGTCCTTTGGTTCCTAGATGATTAACTATGGAATTTTCTTTTCTTTTTTTTTTTAAAACTATAGAAATTGTTATTGACATGAGTCATTATTTGCATAATATAGATGGATGTACAATTTATATATGGAAGTCTTAATTAAAAGCTAAGATAATTTCTTCCCATAAAAAAAAAAAATCCATTAGATTTTCTTAATATGATTGATACTAGGTTAAAATTTGATGCATCATCATCACTTTTAAATATTTCATATGTGACAAAAACAAAACATATATTATCACTTATTATGCTTTGAATATTATGCATATAACATAAAAATAAAAATAAAGGTATATTTATGGTAATATTAAGAGGTGTACACAACACACACACACACACATGTAACACATACTATTTTATAATCACATTAAAGACAAAACAAATACTATTTTACCAATATACATCATATCTTGAATAGTACTTTATTGACTTCATATAATTATAGTAAAATTGATCATAAAAGTTATATGGAATTAAATATTATACTCTTTTATAAATAGGAACTTTAATATAAATATTGTTTAAAACCATATACTTAAAAGATGGACTACACTATTAGCTTGAATAGTACTATCCAATATGTACATATAATAGGTTAGGTTATTCGGTAGAATAAATGCTTGTTATATATATATATATATATATATATTATCATTAGAAGCAATTTTGAAAAAAAAAAAATTTATGCAAAAGTTATAAAAAAATTGGTTAATTATAAATTAAATAGAGAAATATAAAGTTTTTTTTTTCTATGAATGACTTTGGTGATGATTAAAACACTAACTATTAATTTTAAGCATGTGCATTGTAGTTACATCTTTAGCAAGTACTATTAAAGTTAATAATGGATAATTAGTTACCACCTTTTAAATGTATAGTTTTAAACAATATTTTTATTGACATTCCTATTTAATATTTATAGCAGGGTATAATATTTAATTTCATATTCCCTCATTATCAATTCTACTATATATTATATTAACTCAATAAGGTGTTATTTGAATAGATTTATATTATAATTTGAGTCATTGTATTATATTATTGAGCTATATATATTATATGAAGATTACTATCGTAAAAGTTTATATTGGTGAAACAATATTTGTTCTCTTTTCTTTTTTTTTTTTTTTTTTGCTAGTGATTGTAAAATAGTATTTGTTATATATATATAATATATATACAAGTACTATGTAAATTGTACATTCATCTATATTATGAAAAAAAAAGGGAGAAAAAAGAGTTGTGTTAGCAAAGATTTCTATAGTTTTTTTTAAAATAAAAATTCTATAGTTAATCATCTAAGAATGGAAAGAAAAGGAAGACTGTTCCAAAGAGGAAATTAAAATATGAAACAACGCATAGAGAGGTGAAACAGAAATATTCCTTCTAAACCAACAAATGCTACATGGCCAACACAGCAACAGGACAGCGGCCAGAGACGACAAATTTTCATCCTTCTGAGGCTACGATGCTTTCTATAACTTTGGCAAGCATAGTCTTTATAATTTTCAACCAACCATTTATTAACATCCCTCTACTATATTACCATTGTTTAAACTTTGTGATAAACTCTATTAATGCTTCCTAACTATCACGGGAGACTATACCAATGGTTGTACAATCTTGAGTGGATGACTAGGATCCATATTTATTGAACTTTACTTGATTACCTATCAGTTTAACCTTGCATTCAACTATATTAGTATTAAGTAAAGAAACCCTAATTTTACACCGATGCTTCCACGATCATTGTTTCACTATTGTATGTTGATTAAAAAAAAAAAATCAGGTAAGAAACGAAACAATCTATCAATCTATGAAGTTGTGCCGTGGATGGTCTATTGTCCTGAAAGTGAATTTTGGCACGACCTTGATGCAATTGATTAAGCCATTCACTTCTCAAGGTTAACATAGCCAACCCCTAACGAATGCACACGTGCAGAGGCTTGGAACAAACAAAAGTACAGTTGCCTAGAAACAAATCGTATGTAAAGATATCTCTGAAGAGAGAATTTCAAAAGAAAAAAAAATTTTCATTGTACAAAACTTTGGAAAATTTTTATTTGAAAAATGGAAACCGTTCAAATTTAATTTTCCATTACAAATTTAAAATAATATCAATGAAAGTTAATTGGTTACTAATTTAAATTTAAATTAATTTTTCATTATAGAAATTATATGGTAGATTGTTACAAAACATTCAATCAAACATAGTTGACCACATGTGGTAGATAGTTACAAACCTTTGTCCTAGCCCTGTCATGGGCTAGATCGAGCGGGCAGCATGCACATGTGGTCTTTTATTCAAGACATTCAATCAAACGTAGTTGACCACATGTTAAGTTCATTTCAATAAAAACATAGGATGAAAATTACAAATTTCCCATGTGAGATTAAGGACAACAAAAAAACATAATTAAAGGAAAAAAAAAAAACCATCTAGCCATTTCCTCACAATCCCCCACGAATAGCTTGATGGAGGTAAAGTTTTATAGGCAACGGAAGGGATATATATACTTAAATATTAATATCTTTTGATTGAATTAATACATAGTGAGGTAGGACAACAACTAAATTATAAAAGTGAATTGCTCTTGAAATTCAAGAACTTCGGTTGATACCCCTACAACATGTATTATACCCTTATGTTCTGCTTATTCCACACTATCAAATTTAAAGTGATTTTGATGGCCATGCGTGCACCTTGGTTTCTCATGAGTGCTATAGAAAGATAGCTTAACTATTTTATTGAAGGCATCCTACCTTCACACTTAAGTAGGTGGTTTTGTCAAGCCTATACCATAGACTACCCCATACTGAGGCTATGAAACTATTAAGAGTCATTTAGACTTAACCTCTATAGAATGGTATCCATCAAGTTCATAGAATGAACCATTGCTGAGGACTATGGATCTGACATATTTAAATAGTGAATCCATCAAGTTCGTCTTACTAGAACCACCTAAAATTATGGCTATGGATTATTCATCCACTACTCTATATATGAAGGGAATGTAGTGCATAACTATGATCATATGGCTTCATTTGACCATATAGTATCTACCATATTTCTTCAATCTAAGGGCTTAAGCCCCATTCCCTTTTATGAACTCTCTTTGTTAATCCTTTAGTGAGAGGATCTACCAAATTCCTCTTAGATCTCACATATTCCAAGAAAATTACTCCGTTTTTTTAAAGAGTTATTTTATAGCACTATGTCTAATTTAGATATGCCTCCCTTTACCGTTATAGATAGTAATTTCTGCAATTTTAATAGCTGCCTGTGAATCCCAATGTATGGAAACAAGCACAAGAAATCTTCCCCACAATGGCATATCTGATAATAGATTTCGTAACCATTTTGCCTCTTGACTTGCTAATTCTAAGGCTATAAACTCAGATTCCATAGTGGAACGAGCTATACAAGTTTGTTTGGCAGAATTCCATGATATAGCTCCTCTTCTTAATGTAAAAACATAGCCACTGTTGGAGCTCACTTCATCATTATTGGTAACCTAATTTGCTTCACAAAATCCTTCCAATATAACAAGAAATTTACTAAAATGCAAATAGCAATTTATGGTATCTTTAAGATATTTAAGTAAACTATGAAGTGCACTCCAATGCTCATGATTTGGATTATGAGTATAGCGACTCAATCTACTCAAAACATAGTCTATGTTAGGTCTAGTATAGTTCATAAGAAACATAACACTTCCTATGATCTTGGCATATTCAGCTTATAAAAAATTGGGGCCCTTATTTTTCTTAAGTGACATATTGGGATCACAGGATGTTCTAATAGGAACTACATCAATGCTTTCAAACTTTTTCAAAACCTTTTCAATATAATGAGATTGGCATAGAGAAATACCATTTTCTATTTTCCTTATTTTGTACCAAGAATAAAATCAGCTTCCCTTAAATCTTTCATATCAAATTGAGAGGACCAAAATAATTTGTTTTTATTTACCACATCTAAATTTGTACAAAAAGTAAGCATATCATCAATAGGCAAGCATCTAATCACATAATCTAATCTAAAAGATTTAGAACAAACACAGGAATAAGATGTTTTAACATTGTATCCATTTGCTACAAATGTTTGATCAAATTTTTCATACCACTATTCAGGAGTTTGTCAAGAGATTCTCTAAGTTTACACACCTTACTTTCTTATCCAGAAATCATACATCCCTTAGGTTACTCCATCTATATTTCTTCCTTTGGATCACCATTTAAAAATGTTGTTATCACATGCATTTGATGTGTTACTAGATTATGAATAGCAGCTAAAGAAATCAAAATTCTAATAGTAGCTATTTTAGTCATAGGAGAGTAGGTTTGAAAAAATCAATTCCTTTCTTTTGATTGCAGGCTACTACTACCAATCTTGCTTTAAACTTTTCTATGGATTCATTTGGCCTCATTTTCCTTCTAAAAATCCATTTACACCTAATAGGTTTGCATCATATAGATAAATCTACTAAATCCCAAGTATGATTTGTCCTTATGAAAGTAAGCTCACTTTTAATGGCTTCCTTCCAAAAACACGTATCTATAGGGTTTACTACTTCTTCATACGTTTTATGATCTTCTTCAATTAAATATGCAGACATTATGTCCTTATTTATCCTTCCAAAATTAGTGTTTTGAATTAAGAAAGCAGTAATAAAAGATGGTCTAAAATTACATTCTATTCTACGTCTCTTACTTCTTCTAGGTTCATTTATATTATCACATGAACCATAATCATTAGATAAAGATGTAGGCACCATGCCAGTATTAGATGGACCAACAACCTCATTACGTCATTTTTCTTCAAGGGAAAAATTGATTCAAAGAATTCAATATTTCTAGATTCACAAATAGTGCGATCATTTAAAGACATAAATCTATACACAGCACTATCTTGAGCATAACCAATAAATATACAATCAAATGTCTTAGGACCGATATTGGTTTTCTTAAAATTTAGTAAGCTAACTTTTGCTAAATACCCCCACACTTTTAAATAATCTAAGTTAAGTGCAAAACCTTTCCACATTTTATGAGGGGTTTTATCTAATTTTTTAATGTGGAATCTTATTAAGAATATAGCATGCAGATAAGATAGCTTCCCCCACATGTTAGACATACTAGAGCTTAACAACATAGCATTCATCATTTCTTTAAGAGTTCTATTTTTTCTTTCAGCTATGCCATTTTGTTGAGATGTATAAGGGGCATTAGTTTCTTGTACAATTCCATTTATCTCACATAATTCCTTAAGAAAGAGTATTCCAAAATTTCCACCTTTGTTAGCCCTAAGCCTTTTAATTTTCTTATTTAATTGATTTTCCACTTCTGTTTTGTATTTTAAGAACATTTCTATAGCTTCATCTTTTGTTTTCAGTAAATAAACTTTCATGTATCTTGAAAAATCATCAATAAATGTGATATAGTACGTTCCGCCTTTATTAACATTGTTCTTAAAATATGCCAAATCCAAATGTATTAATTCAAGTAATTTTGTGCTTCTAGTTAGTACATATTTAAAAGACTTCCTAGCAAATTTTGCTTTAATAGAAACGGGGTATTTATAATAGTTATCATCATTCACAGTGTTTATCACATGTATGTTTTTTGGTCTTTTAATAGAGGCAAAGTTCACATGTCCTAATCTACTATGCCATAAATCAATAGATTTAGTAATATAAGTAGAAGCTGATGAATTAACATTAACATCAATAATAGTTTTCAAAATAAATAAATCATTAGCTAGGTATCCTTTACCTAAAATATCCCCATTTTTGGTGATAACTACCTTATCAGCCTCAAAAGCAAGTTTTAGTCTAGCTTTATTCAACAAACTACTAGAAACGAAGTTTCTATGCAAAGAGGGCACGTATAAAACATTATTCAATGCTAAGGTTTTTATAAAAGTTAATTTAAGAAAAATCTTCCCTTTAACACGTAATCCAGCAGTTGTTGAATGCCCCATGAAGACGCATTTTCCATCTGTAACTTTTTCAAAATGTTGGAACAGTTCCTTATTGGCAAATAGATGTCTTGATGCTCTAGTGTCAAGTACCTAATCAATTCTATTTTCCAATAAATTTGCTTCCACAACTATAGCAACAATGATATCTTGTTTTTCAACAAGATTGGCCTAAGGTGCTGGTTAACGATATGGTGTTGGTTTCTCATTTGAATTTTGCTGATTCTTTCTTTGGTAACATTGGTATGCCTTATGCCCATTTTTGCCATAAACAAAGCAAGTCACCTGCTTCTTTTGGATTTTTCTAGAATCATGTTTCTTGAATTACCCTTGTGGTTGGCTGACTCCTTTCCCTTATTATTAGACTTGTCCTTAGTGGTTACAACATATTCAACAAGGTTAGCCTTAACATAAATAGAAGAATAAGAAATTTGCTTATCTTTCAGTCTATTGGCTTCTTCCATTCCCATATGATGGATCAGCTCCTATAGAGTTAAATCCTTTTTCTTCTGTTTCAAATGGTTTTTCTTGTCGATCCAAGAAGGTGGAAATTTCTCCAGCAATACATTTGCTTGTAGGATCTCACACAACTTCATTTCTTCACTAAGAACATCAATCACTAAATTTTCATACTCATGAACCTGATCCATGATTGGATTGTCATCAACCATATGAAGTTGCAACCATTTTCTAACAATGTATTTCTTTTTCCCCGCATCATTAGCTCTATATCTTATTTCCAAGGTATCCCAAATAGCTTTAGTAGACTTCTAACTAACAAATAAATCAAACAGTGAGTTGCTTATATGGTTTAATAAATGTTCTCTCACTGTTTTATTGTCTTTCTCTAATTTTTTGTAAGTTTCATCTTGAGAAGTTTTAGTTTTTTTAGTGAGAGGTGTGGATGAAGGAGTAGAAGTTGCCCTTACGTAAGGAGCTTTTGAAGGAAAATAAGAGAAAAGAACATAATCAACCATTAATTGCTTAAAAAATATCAACAATTTTTGAAACCAATGTTTATAATTAGTTCCATCAAGATGTCAAAGTTTAGAGAGATTAGGAAGAGTTTAGTTCATTGTGATAGTTACAATATCGAAATTCGCTTTCAGATTGTTAATTTAAAAGATTAGGTAAGGAATGAAACAACCTATCAATCTATGAAGCTGTGTCTTGGATGATCCATTGCCATGAAAGCAAATTTCAGTACGATATTGAAAGTGAATTTCGGCATGATCTTGATGCAATCGATTAAGCCGTCCACTCCCACAGGTTAACATAGCCAGCCCCTAACGCGTGCACTCATGGCAAACTGGATTGGGCTATGCGGGTGGTGTGAGTGTGTGGTCTTTTATTGAAAGCATTCATCAAACATAGTTGACCATATGTCAAGTTCATTTCAATAAATGCATAAGATAAAAATTACAAATTTCCCATGTGGGATAACGAAAAAACTTAATTAAAGGAAAAAATCCATCTAGCCATTTCCTCACATTGTAGACAACCACATTAAAACTCTTCATATTATTTATGCTAACAACTTAATCTTTCCTCCATTTCAATTTTGTAAATTTATATCTACTTTGTTTTTTATTAAAATCTTCAAACTAATCTACAAATCTAGTTAATTTTGATTGAGTAAAACAAACTCTTATATCTTCAAGTTAAGTAATGCATGTCCAATAGTTTTTATGTTGCCCTTAAATGCACCATAATGATTTAGAGTTTAGGCGAAGGAGCTCTATCGTGCCTTTTGATATCTGATTTTTGAAAGTGTAAAGTTATAAGACTTAAACAATTTTATTTTCAAAGTGTGGATACTTAATTCCTCGAGAATTAGATTTTGATGATATGAAATGAACCTCTAGAGGCTAATTTTTAAAAGCGTGGTGCAGTTTCCTAGAATTTGTTTTTGAAGGTGAGTGGATGTCTACAATTTAGGTTTTGTGAGTGTATAAATATATCATTTTGTACAATCACAAACAACTTAACTATTGTTCAAGCCATTGTTAATTCATTATCACTATATCTAGCATGCATATTCATTAAACCATAGTAATTGCATACTTAGAATCCTACTTGAATTTTGAACCTTTAAACAAACTTCTAATTTATGAATAATAAGTAGTCACTTTTCAATCTTAAAATCATGTTTTTCTAGGTCTAAGTTTCTCTTTATTTTATTTTCAAAATTCTATTAATAAGCTAAAAAAAGGGTCTTAATAAGTTATTTAATTAACTGCCCTTAAGTTGTTGATTGACTTCACTTTAGTTCTTTTGAAAATTATTTATGTTGATCAAGTTTAGGCCTTAAGTCAACCTTACTTAACCTAAAACTTTCTTTTCCTTTTATTTATTTACTTTTGCATCAAAAGGTATCTTTTAGTTTAAAGTATCTTGAATTGTAGGGTTAGCCTTAGTCGCGTAATCCATTATTCGCCACTAATTTTAGAATTTAATTTGCCTTTATATTTGAAATGATTCAAGTAAAACCATAACTAATTAGAAATATAAGTCAATTAAAGTTAACTGAATTCAAATTAAAGCTTAAATAGTCAAAATTTTTAAAATTTCCAAATTTTTCCCTAATTAGGAAGTGAAATTTTCTAAAATTAAAAGCCATTTTAAAAAAAAATAGGAAAATTAAAGTTTGAAAGTGTTATTGTATGATCATTTATAAGAAAAATCATTAAAATGTAAGAACTCATCAATTTGACGTGTGGAAAAGGACCCCATTGAGATTGTACCACTTGGCACAATCTTGTGAGAAGCAAACCCTAGACACTATGGAAGACCCTTAGCATACCCCTACTTACACTCTCTTCCACATTCGATTATTTTATCTTCCCCATAACTCTCTTTAAACACTCACACAAATCCTCTTTAATAGTTATCTCATGGTAAGTGCTCAAAACCTTAAACCTTAACCATATTTTAGCCACTTATCATGCAATTAACTTAAGGATTAATGGGTATTAACTTCTCTTCATCATTTTTTCTAGGAAATGAAAAACCATTAGCATCTGAAGAGGAGTTATAAGCTATGCCTAAGACGAAATATGAGTTTAAGGGAAGTAATTAGTAGTTTAAGTTTATATTCAGATGTCTTCAACCTAGGCAAGGGTTTGAACAAGATTCTACAAGCAATGTAGAGAGATGTTGAAATATGTGTTAAGTTTGAGTTAGTTTGTGGCATGTGTCCTTGTGATATGGTTTGTGTTGAGTTTATGTTCCTTTGTGTCAACTTGAAGTTCGAAGGGTTGGGAAATGAATCGATGTTTTGGGTTATAAGTTGATTTGATTGTTAGAGTTGATTTGATATCAATTTGGATTAAATAGAGTAGAATATGAAGTTTCTAGTACTTAGATGGGTAAATTCATGTTAGAAGCTAATATAAAAATTAATTTTTAAAGATGTAATTGGTTAGTTTTAGGATGATTTAGGTATTTAAGTAGATATAGGTACCTAGGAGTAATGGTGAAATTGGTAACATGAATATGCTATATTACTTGTTTTAGTGTTTGGAGTTTTTTAGAGTTAATGTATAGATTTTGTTTAAGATTTGATTTCAATGATGTTAAAAACTCTTAAATACCAACATTAGTAATGTATACAAAATTAGACCCATTGTGATGCATGCAAGTAAATGTAAATATAATGTAGTAATAAGTGTTCTTTTTTTTCCATATCTAGAACTCAAACATAATAAGTATTACTTTTTCAAGACAAACCTCTTTTGTTTTTATTGCATTTTCCTTCTTACATGTAATAATATAACTATGGACAACTATTAATTATTTTAATATTTCTCAATGATATCAAGTTGGGGGGATGAAAATATCTATAAATATGTAACCAAGAACTTTGTACCCTAAATATTAGAGTATGTGATACTTCAAAATTCATATAACCCAAAACTTTATACTTTCATTTATGAAAGTTTTTCTCAGTGTTGATTGATATGATTGTAGTGATGTATGTGATGGTGATATGATGAAGGAGGTAGTAGCGGTTCAAGGGTAATGATGGAAATGGTGGGATAGCTGTGGTAATGAGATGTTATCGATTGTATGATGGTGGAGGTAGTGGTGGTTGATGGTGGTGTTGCCATTAGTATGATAAACAACTTTAAAAACAAAACGATGATTGATATGTCTTTGTCAAGCTCATCTTATCTTATTCTATACTTCGTAAAGTAAACATTCATATAAAAAATGTCGCTCTCAAAATTATGGAAAACAAATGAAGTACATTTTTATATTTGTATTGTATATTATAATGTTGTATTGTTGTGTTATGCTCTTTTCTTGTCATTATTACATCATGAGACACATGATAGAGGATGAGAAAGTTTTGTACATGAAATGGATAAGCCAAATTAGAAAGTAGACATGATATCATTGGAACTGTATAGTGTTGTTCCTTAAATCTTTATGAAAAGAATTACCTCCACCAACCATCAAGATTAGATCATATCTATGATACATAATTTATATTGGATATACATTTCCTCTATTAAAAGATCAATTGATTTTTTTTTCCAAATGTATATCTAGTTGCTTCTCTTAGGAATAGTAGCAAAATGGGATCATGTCAAAAATGGTACCTAAAGTTTTCTAAAAAGTTCAATTAGGTACCTGAAGTAAGTTTTCGCGGACATTTTCTATCCAAAGTTTAGTTTTAATAATTTTGGTATCAGAAACAAGCTTTTGCATACATTTTTTCTACTTGAAGTAGGTTTAATTAGTAGAAAAAACGTATGCGTAAATTTTCTTTAGGTACCAAAAATGTTAAAACCAAACTTTAATGCCTAATTAAACTTTTTAAGAAAATTCACGTTCCAAATTATTTAAAACCAAATTTATGTACCTAATTGAACTTTTGCATAACTTTAAGTACCATATTTGACATTAAACTAGCAAAAATGATGGTTTTACTCTCTTAGTTAATTTGTAGGGAAAAACACTTTTTTTAGTTATTATATTTTTGAGTTTATGATTATGTTTAAGATAAATTATACAAAAAAGAATCAATATTTAGTCATAAATTTATTTAAGGTATCAACGTTTTTAGTGGTTAAAAAGAAAAACAAACGTTTTGCAAAGTTAATGAAATGAGGTATCAATGTTTGCAAAGTTCATTTAAGGTATCAACACTTGAATTAGTTTTTAATAAAGTTTCCTCAATTTTTGTTAATAATCAATTATTAATACCTTATTTAACTCATTTTGCAAAAAATTAATTCTTTTTTTTTTTAACCAATTGAAACAATGACACCTTAAATAAATGTATTCTTAAATATTGAATTCTCTCTTTAACTACTCAAAATATTAATACCTTAAATAACTTATCTCAAACATTGAATTGAAACTTTTCAATATAATTTACCATTTATATATGTTTATTAGGTACCCATTTATTTTTTTTTTTGGCTTAGTGGTTCGAATAGTAGGTACCCATTTAAAAATAGGAAGAGGAGTTGACAATAGAGTAAGCATTTTTCCTCAATGGATGGTTGCTCTATAGCTTCCGATTTAGAGATATAATTCACATTCATATTAATTTAGGTCATGTTATTTTAATTTTTGATATAAAATCTGGGTGTTGCTTAATTTGATAGTCTGATATTTGATGTAACGATTTGCTTATTTTTTACATTTTGATTGGTGGAGTATCTCATAATAATATTTAATATGATCTTTTATCATCCTTTTTTTTTTAAACTAATGTGGATAAGCTTTTTTTTTTTTTTCATTTTTTTTTTTTTAATGTTTGAAACTTGCAATTTTCATGTCTTCAATTCTATTATGAGCAATGTAAGGAATAATGTTATGGATACTATTTAAACTTTTATTGTTTTAAATATGGTAACTAATCATAACTTTTTGGATCACTTTACTACTTACATTAAACAACAAAATGGTTGTTTGCATATACCCAATGTGTAAAACATGTCATTGCTATTAAAAAAGAAAAAGAGAAACATGAAGGAAAACAAAAAAGAAAAACACAACCATCTTCTTCTTGTACCTCTTGCTTCTTCTTCCTCTAATTTTTACCAAATTCCTCTCTTTCCCCCCATAAAATCTCTCTCTTCCTTTCTCTATTAACTCCCTCCCTTAATTGTTTGAAAACCAACCAAACAACCTCTTAACCTCCCATTACCACCACTAAACCACTCCATGAAACCACCACAATCTAAGACCTAAAGCAACATACCAAGACAACACACACAACCATTGGAACTGACATCCATGGACACAAACCAAAGCCAATCGATAATCACTGTAACCTCCTACATACACATTGGAGCACATGTTGTTATATGACTCTCTCTTTCTCTAAACCTATCTCATTTTCTCTTATCTCCTAATTTCCACTACTCTCTAAGAAATTCTTCTTTTTTTTTTGTTTTTGTTTTTTTTTAATCATTGTTGGTGGTAGACGTGTTGATTATTGGTGTTTTTGTGTGTTTACTTATGGTGGTGGGTTATGCTAGTTGTTGTTGTGGTGGCTGGGTTTAGCTTGGGATTTCTATTGGGAGGTGATATTGGAGATGGTGGTTTTGGTTTGGCTATAGTGGTCTCGATGCTTCTTAGTATGGTGGCTTTGGTTGGGCTCATGTAATTTTCGATTTGGATGGAGGGTCAACATTTAAGAGTGGTAGCAGTTTAGGTTGGGGATGTCATTTGATGGTGGGGAGAGAGAGAAAGAATTTGGTAAAAAAATGAGAGGAAGAAGAAACTGTGAGTACAAGAAGAAATGGTTTGTGTTTTTTTTTTATTATTGATTTTCTATTTTGTCTTTGCGTTTTTACTTTTTTTTTTCATTTTTCCTCTATGGTTTTCTTTTTCTTTATTTTTTTAAAATCAGATGACACATGTCACACCACGAATGATTATATACAAATTGTTGTTATGTTATTTAACACAGGTAGCATTGATTACCCAAAAAGTTACTATTAGGTATCACATGTACCACAATAAAAGTTTATGTAGTAAATTGAATGTTTTCAAAAAATTCATGTAGTATCCATGACATCATCGCACAATGTAATGCTATAAAAAATTCAATCTTTATGTGTGCTATTATAATACAATATTAGTGACTTAAATTATACTTGAATTACAAATAAGCAAATGTTGTTGAATTAAAAATCATGATCTGATTAGCAGTAGCTCTTAGTGACTTAATCAAATTCTTATTGACGATATTCTATCCAATTTGAATTTGAGGTAACTTTAATTAAAAAAAAAAGGATAATGTGGTGAATGGTAACTTTGACAAAATATGCCATTAGGTACCTGGATTTTGAAAATGATCAATTTATTATCTGAACTTTGAAATTGATCAATTTAGCATCTAAAAGAACTTGATGAATGTACTATTGGTATAAACAAAAAGTTATTTTATGCATGAAATTGATACATTTCAAAGTTTAGGTACCTAATTACATATCTATCAAAGTTTAAATATCATTTGTAGTATTAACAAAAAAAAATCATTTGAAAATTTTCTTGGTAAATCGAATCAAACTATGTACTAAAAATTGCACTAGCTATGCATATATCTTCAAATATAAACATAATTCCTAGGTGGTTGTAAGTACCTAGGGTATTTGGTCCACAAACAATAACAAGATTGTATCAGACTATCAACATGTCCCAAATATGAGTATGCAAGCACTCAAAAGCACAAGTTTAAATAACAGTAATAGTATAATAAGTGTCTCCCTTAAAAGCCACTCGTAAGTATAAATTTGGCATGAACCATGTATCTACATGAGTAGTTGTCACTCTTGTCAACCTAAAACTTGTAGTCTAACCGATAACACCAAGAGTTTTATAAGTAGTCTTACAAGATTTTTCCCACCTAGTAAAGAAGGTGTCAGCTAAAACTCAATACATAGCAATGCAAACACATACAATATGTGCATACATTTGTATCATAATGCAATAACCTTAAATTAGAAATTTGATTTAAGTGCAATAAGCAACACAATAATACTCATGATTTTGGGAAACACAACAGGAAACATGTAGGTGTAATAACATTGGCATAGCATTGGGAGTTGATGATAATAGTCGATCCCTCATTGTCTTAAAACTCTATGAAATAAGCTTGTTTAGGATACATGATCATTTTTAAGCCATCGCTATCCTAGATCATCTATACCATATATCTCATCAAAGCCCATCATCTTGAGCTATGCCCAATATAAATTCTCTTTATTTGGCTAACTATTACATTGATACCATTCCCTTTATCAGCTACTTCCCAAGCTACCATTAATGGGGTAAGTGCTTAACTATTGAATCAAGGTTTAAGGCTCTAATAAGGGTATTCCTCTCTGGCTTAAGATAACCAAGTAAAATTAGCACACGGTTCGTTTGAGTTTAAGTACTGGCTAGGTTATTAAGTTCTAAGCCTAGCTCATAATAAACATGTCACTACATACTTGGAGTAGTGAGCTATTGTGATAAAAGTTTGAAGTACAAGAGTAAGTATAATCTAGTAATGACATAATTGTATATCAATATCATATTATGTATATACCATTTAATTAATCATTTTTTAAATGTATATATATATATATATATTGGGGGATAGGACCTGAAATTTGGTTAATGTCCATAAAGATATGAGGCCTCATTTAGGATATGAAACATGGACAATTAGATCTACCTTTTAATTTTATAAGTTAGCTTAATAAGGTTTTCTATTTAATTCTATTGATTTTAATAATTCCTTTTAAGCCGAATATTTTTATAGTTAAGAAAATTGCCCAATTAGAATTTAGGACATTTGAAAATATTGGCCTCTTTGACTTTTAGAGTTTATCTACTTGAGAGCTTAATTGTATTTTATTTGCGTAATAATCCCAATTAGGGTTTTGGGCTAAAAGATTAGTTGGCTCGCCCATTTTGAAGTTAAGCTCATTAATATATACTTTACATAAGCATTATATTCTTCTTCTTCAATTGCAATTGAAGTGGATCAAAATGAGGCATTGGTAATGGTTTAATCTACTTTAAGCATTGTTAAGTTGGTTTAGGGATTTGGGAAATCAACCCTTATGCCTTTGATAATAATATACTCATTTTATGGACATAGGCTAATTATTATTAGTTTTTATTTGACATGCTTACTTTTTAGCCAATTACCAATTTCTCTTAACCCATGAGTTGAATTTAATTTACCAATTTTGAGTCAAGTTTAACATTCACTTTGCCTATTTCTAATTTCAATTTCATGAGGTGACCTTTTGAAAAATCGTTTTGGCTTTGTCTAAGTATAAGTTTATAGACTTAATTGTTAATTCATGTCCCTCAAAAATTTAATAGAAGCTCTAAAAGACTAATCTCATACTCACATTTCTCATTTATGGTCCATAACACCACATATATCCATATTTATATGATTAGTCAAGTTCAATAGATGATGAATTACCACTTTTATCAACTAAAACTTCTAGAAAATTATGAAGTATAACTTGTTTTATAACATTTTCCACAATACATCAATCTTTGACACAATAATCAATACATGTCCCTTGCTACTTCATGAATCATAATTATACATATTTTATGAGTTGATTTTTGCATTATTCTTAGCGATTCTACAATTATTTTAAAGGAATTCTACACTTAAATTGTTATTATTATAATTTTAGAATACTTTTAATCTATAGATGAATTTAGCTAGAACCTGATTGAGTTCACAACAATTTTTGAAGTAAATTGAAGTTGAAATTATGCAAATATACAAGCAAAATATGTTTTTTTTTTTTCATGAAGAGTACGATTTGGAGAAGAAATTATATTGTTTCTTATACAGTTGAGATCGTGTTTTCTATCAAATTAAATTACAAGAGATGCATGAGCACGTTAATACTCGTGTTCTTGCTTACCAAATATCACCTTAACTATATATAGCCTTGTAAATGTGTAGACGAGTCATTAAGAATGATAAGTCTTTAGAAAACTTGTTGGTCGAGAGCATTTTTGCATGTAAAGGTTACAAGTAGAGGAATGACTTAAAAATTTTAGATTTAAGATCCATAACCAAATGATTTTCTATTCCATTTTTTCTTTCTTTTTTTGGTCGACCTTTTTTTCTTTCATTTATTTATTCTATGGAGTAAAATCTATTTGTGTCTACACATGTATAACCCTAGAGTTATTATGTAGTCCATTACATTTTTAGAGTTAGCGAAGCTATCATTTTTTTTTTTTTTTCAATTATATGTTTTTATTGGATTTGGATTAATATTTCTATGGTGTTAATATATTTATTAGATATTTGATTATTGATAGTATTCCATGTATATAATTAGATCTACATATTTGAACGTAACCTCAAGTACAGACAACATAAATCTATGGAATTAAGGGTCAAACCTAATAGAGAGAATGAAAGAGTGAAGGAATAATTTAGAGAGTATGTTGATTAATTAAGGAAATGCAATATGAAATAATTAATTTTTAAAGTTCCAATTGAAATATCCTCAAATTATTTAACTTAATTAAATTATACGTATATATTTTTGCATGATTAGTGTATGAATGTATTATGTATATTAAAGTTAGTAAAATTATATTTTGTTGTGATTAGGCATTAATATGGAAATTTGTTGAATTATATTATGTTGTGTTGAATTGTGCATGACTATTTGCTGCCAAATTTCTTTTAGAAAATCAAGTTCGATTTTCTTATTTTAAAAGTCCAAGCCTCTTTTCTTTCTTCTTCCGTATCAAAAGTCAAAGGTAGGTGTTAGATAATTATCAAAGCAATTTTTTGCAATATCACAATTCAAATCAGACCCTAAAAACTAACTTTGGTTGTGTTTCTTTCCAAGCAACAATTTTTCACTAATTTCTAACAAACAATCATCCAAAACTCTTATCAAGACTTCATCTTCATGTTGAAGTTATACAAGATAAAGTTTTACATGCTTATATGATCATCTATTTATTTGTTTCTTTCTTGAGGATGAAATTTTGTTTTGATGATTCCCTAATGAGTTGAATATGGTATTGATGAATTATGTTGATCTATATAACCAGGTAGATTCTGGAAGTTGTGGTAGATGAGTACATGGAAGTGTTGTAGTTGTTTTGGGTAGATAAGTGAGTTGGTGTGATGTTTCTATGAGGAAGATGAAGTTGAGGAAGTTGTTTGATGAAGAAATGTGAAGTTTATGTATGTATGTTTGGTATTGTTAAGTGTATGTGTTGATTGTATGTAAGCTAATAAAGTAAGAATTTGATGTTTAAGTGTCAAAGTGTATATGCCCAGTAAGCAAAACACAAGGGAAACACGGAACAATGTTTTTGGTCGTGTATCTCATCAAGCCTTAGAAATAAGACCGCTCAAAGATAAACATGAGGAGAACACGACGACTTCAATTCCATCGTACTTCTCACTGTATGTTTACACAAAGGACATTTGTGACAATTCCTAATTGTGTTTCTCTTTGATTTCTTAAGAAATTTGATTTTCAAAGAAACAAGGCTAGAATATAGTTGCTTCTATTATACCTTGCTTCTCTCTGATTTCTGAAGCACTTAGGTATAAATGAAACATGGGACAAACACAACTCATTTTATTTTGTCATGTTTTCATTTAAGGTGAAGCACAACTTGAACACGACTTGTTTTATCTTGCCATGCTTCTCGCTAAGACAAAACACAACTCATTCTTTTCATTATGTTTCTCTTTTATGTTAACTTAAAGAGAAGCACGACTAGAACACGATATATCCTACATGCCATGCTTCTTTCTACGTAAAATCCTCGTATGAAACACAATGAGATAGACATTGATCTTTTAGGTGTGTTTTTATTATTTAGAAACATAGTCATGTACATGCTTGTGCTCTTTCATTAAAAAAATAAAAAATAAAAATTTATTTTCAAAATTTTAATTAATGGAATGTGATATAAAGATATATGCATGAATGCTTTAATATGGAATATTACCCAAGTTTGATGTTTGATAATGAGACTTAGCTTTTGTTTATGATATAATATTAAGTCTTATTTGAAATGATTTCTTGTAATTGATTCATCTCCTCAATTGAATGTGTCTATTGATCTTTTACGAGATACTATAGGTATGCAGTAACTTAATTATTGAATACTAAGGTAGGCATCTTGTAAAATTGATTATAACAAAGATGGCCTAAAAGTGTTTGAATTGTTTGTGCATGTGCCATTTAATTTGGTTCGAGGAGCATTAACCCTATTGATGATGTTAACATGTTAGTTAGATGCTTAGGCCACCCCTTGTCATGATGTAATAATGCTTTATAAGTGCTCAGCAGGTAGTCGATAGGGGTCACAATATTAATACAATGTTTACTTATTTTTAAAGGGAAATAATATGATTTAGTTCATGTTTATGAGACAAAGTTGAACTAAGTGATATTATGAATTAAGTTAAGTACAGATGAGAAGTGGTTGTGAAACCTACATGAAACTATTATATTTGTAGATGTTCCTATAGGAGATATTGGTACTCGAGTTTCCTATATTAATCTCCTGAGCAGTTGTTGTTACTCAAGAACCCCAGTTTCCCAATGGATTGCTCTTGGAGCTTGAATACTCCAATATTGAATTGATACACTTAAATTATAGATAATTAACTTAATGATTGTTGCATTGCATTGCATTGCATTAGATTAAGAATGTATGCCATGTTGTATTTGCTTACGTTACTATGTACTGGGCCTTTGGCTCATGTTATCTTTTGTAGGTATTGCTGATGATGAATTTTATGATGATTTGGGATATGGGACAGACTGTGAAGTGTTTATGGATGAATGGAATGACTAGGGACACTATCTACAAGCAAAGTTGTTTTGGAAAAGATTTTCTCAAGACTTTTATGCTTGAATGAAATTTTTGTTAAAAACTTGTTTATGATTCTTTGGGTTGTAATATAAGATGTAAAGCTTTTCTTTTATGCTTTTGAAATAATCAAGTTTTTGTAATCTTTTGAAGTACCAATCTAATGGTACTAGTGAGTTATATTTAAATATAATGATTATCTACTCATCTTGAGTAGCTTTTATGAAAGTTTTTGTTTTATAAGATAGGATAAAAAAACAGTCAACATGAAAATATTCTTTATCGATGCCCTTACATACGATACTTAATTATTCTATGTGGTCGGAGACTAGACATAACTAATCATAAGGATTAAGGTAAGCTAGGTCCTTACACATTTCAATCGCAATCTACAATAGGAGTTTATGCGGTTTAGGAGTATTGTAATGGAATTAACCACATTTCTAATAATATTGCATGATTAATCTTAAGGCTGTAAGTGAATCGAGATAGCTTACGAGCTACTCAAGTTCTACTCAGCGAAAGCTCAAATTCAACTCGCTTACAATCGAGTCAAGCTTGAGTTCAAGCTATTCGAGCTTTAAAATAATTGGCTTGATGAGCTCGCAAGCTTAGTTGAACTTAATTGAATATTAAATTGAGTCAAGTCGAGTTCGAGTTTATTGAATATTAAATACATTTTATAGCTAAATCAATATTTAAAAGAATATTGAGTTTAATTGAGTTGAGTTTGAGCTTATCGAGCATTAAATAGAGTCGAGTTCGAGCTTAAAATCAAAACTCGATTGAGTTTGATTTCGAGCTTCGTTTTTTCAATCAAGTTGTGTTCAAGCTTCAAACTATACTAACTCGACTCGACTCAACTTGTTTACAACCCTAATTAATCTTAAGGAAAACAATGTCCAATCTAGATACATAATTATATGAATTTGATCTTTACAAATTAATAAATCTATTATAGTAATTATAATATTTTGGGATTAATAAACTAGACTTGAATAACTATGTTAAAATGAGTGATTGTGCTTTTGATCCCTAGTAGATTACACTTGGTCTCATTAATTGTATTACACAGATTGATTAGGGCATTTGCATAGTTAACTGAAAATCGTACTATTGACATATATCATACATATACATATATACATAGCCATATCTTTAACATCTATAGTAGGTAAATTATTACATTTGATGGACAAATTTTATTCTTAGAGCTTTGTAGATTCCCATACCAACTAATATGATAAAATCAATTTAACTAAAATTCCCATAATAATTATTAAAACAATACATGTTGAACTTCCATTATAATTATTAATACAATGGATACTATAAACACACATGGTCTCCATGTTTTACTTAACCCATTCGTGTAAAATGACTTAATATCTATTTAACAAATTGATTATTATCTCCACTGATTGAATCTCACTTTAAATTTGTATTATTGAGTTCTTCAAGTTGGATTTTTTTCCTCCAATGAAGCTTCCTATAGTTTCCAATAAAATAATTGCCACTTCAAGGTAGGTTCTTCAATATTCCTCGATAAAATTCCATATTAGTAACTCAAATAAAAGATTAAGCTCATAACATCTACTAACATATATAACTCTTACCTATTCTATTTTCACTAAGTTGGTGTTAATTGTTGTAGTATCATAGGAGCTTCTTGTTCCAACACCTAGCACAATTCATGAAATATTGGATCAAAAGATTATAAGCATTTGTAAAGCTTGGCAAACTGGGTGAGATAGCATCTGGCATTCTTTACCCTAGGGGGTGTTATTTTTTGTTCAATTAAGAAACTCTTGGAATGTTGTTGGTGACAAAGGATTATTTATAGGAGTGGGGTAAGGTATATATTTTACTTACAATAGGGTCGTTAGTCTTAACTTAGACGAAATTAGGAGGCAACTTAAAGGTATTGTTGATAGGCTTTTATTTGATCATGATCCAATAGGCTTTATTTGACCATGGCCCAATATGCCTAACACTAGTAAAATTGATCAGCAATAGGGTCCACGAAAGCTCAATGAGCGCCCTAAATTGCCTCAACACATAAGCCTTACTCGTTGATGTGGTGGAAGTAGTGACAAACATATACTTGACAAAGTGAGATAGAGATAGGTCAGTTGTGGTTTTGTGAGGTATGCTGATTTTAAGGTAAGTTCCATTACTTAAGCCCTTAAAAAGTCAATTTTTCTATTTAGGGTAGGTTTTATATGTGTTATAACTTCTTATAGACTATTCTATTTTGTTTACCATTTATGGCATTGTATTTTCTTTTCATTTACATTGTATTTTTAAGTTTTAGAGTGTTTCTATTTTTGGTAGTTTTTGGATTTTATTTTTAGCAGTTCGTGAGCTTACTTATATGTGTATACCTTATTGTAAAGGACAATTCAGTTTTTGATCAGTAATACAATTTTGAGCCAAGTTTACTCTTTTCTTGGGTATTTACATATATTTTTTAGATTTTTGATGCTATTTACTTGGGTATTCACATAATTAACATATAATTGAAGATCGCACTCCAGTATTAGTGCACAAATACGCAGATTGTGATAATCTCCTATATTTTTGCTGTGTCAATTATAATTTCCTATATCATTCACTATGTTAGTTGACCATTAGTCTAGAAGATTATCTCTTTCCATGGGCACACATAAGAGGCTAGTCTGAGGTCCTCTTCCTCTAAGCTCAACCCTTGATAAGAACATCTCTTTGGTCTCCATATCATTGTGGAGGCACTCAACCTTAGTGGGGGTACGTCAGGGAAATGACTCCACTGTGTGGCCACTCTATTCGGATGATCACTACCACCACCTTTGATATAGGTTAGCTACCAACAAAGAGGTCCCCACTCCTTTTACTCCCTTCTATTATGGATACACCACATGCATAGAGAATGTTCTGTAAGCCCCCATTTTTGTATGACCATTGCCTATAAACAAGACTCAGGGCCGGATGGAAAAGAATCTAATCCTTTTGGGTATGTGACACCAGTCACATCATTAACATGATTTTACTCACTTTCTCTCTCACTTTACACACTCTCTTAATACCTATTACTGACTTAAGCATTGGAGTGACTGTATTTACCCGGTGCACCACTAATTGCTTCTTTTAATTGCAAGAACTTGGACTTACTACCAATGGCTTTCCACCTGCAACATGTATCTTCGTATGATTTTTGCTAAATTATAAGGCTTGCTGAATATTGATTACATAATCGAAGGTGACCGTTGAAACAAAAAATGAAGAATTTATTGAAGGTAAATTTCAACATTACATAGAGGAGATATCCATTGATGAGAGAATTTCTCAGCTTAAGTGAGTTTATGGGTACAAAACTTAGAAGAAGTCAAAGAGTTAAAAAAGAAATTGACATTTAGGTCAGATTTCATTTCTTCTTAGGTTTTTTCCTGTTTATAGAAGAAAAAGGAAAACACAATAAAGAAATTACCTACAATATTACGTATAGGTAATGATCTTGTGACTTATTATCAAGCCATGTTATCTAAAGATGTAACATTTTTAAAAGAGGCAATCAATGATGAAACGGATTATGTATCGCTAAATAATGCTTGTTTTCACCAAGTTCTTTCAATACATTATAGGATAGATTGAACCCATTATGAGATAGGCTCGCAAGATAAGTAAGTGTTAGCAAGTGCTGGAGGTTAGTTTAGTACAATTATTCTAATGTTTAAGTTAGTAGTCTATCGAGAAAATTTGATGAAGTTTTAATATCATAGGGTATGTGTAGACGATTGTACCGAAGGTCAGTGGTGCTTTTGTAATGCAATGATGAGACCAAGCAAGAATATGGATCACCATTAATGGGGGTATATCCTGATTTATTAAGAAAGCATCTTGATATATTAGGAAGATAATTTTCTCATTGATTAAGATTTTGACATCTTCACACAGTGAATTGGAAACAATTGGCACTTCTATTGATTGCTTAGTGGATGCCAACTTCACCTAACTAAGTGAAAGCTCTGCTTAGGGCATGTAATAAGCTTGTGAAGTAATGTGCAAAGAGTAACCAAGCTATTAACAATAAGGTAGCTCACTCCAATTTTGTGGGGCTCACTTAAGTCTTCAAATTAGATTGGGTCTAGCCTAAAGAGCTTAGCTAAGGCTTGAATAGGGTATAGGTATAGGGGTCCATTTCTATATTAACTATCAACAAATTTTGAATTCTAATTGACTTGTTTCTTGAATAAATAAACAATGGGTGTAAGTGGGAACTTAAAAGAAAATCTAATATAGAGGGTCATACAAACATTTAAGGTTAGTTCTTTTTAAAGAAATTACGAATACATTAGTTTCATCGACACTTATGATCCCATTGCAAGAATAACCTCAATGAGGGTTTTTATAACTTTGCCATCCATATATGAGTTATATGTGCATCAAATGGATATTAAAATAGCATTTCTAAATAAAAATCTTGATGAAGAGGTCTATATAGAGACAAAAATATTCATCAACACTAATATACCATGTGTTTAGATGATCGTTGAGCAAATATTAATGATATTTTGGTATGTAAAAACATAATGGATAGTTTTTACGGTTTATGTTGAGTCAAAATTTTATTGGTACTTGTACGCCACTAATTTATTCACATGGGGCATTGGTATATAAAGCACTATATAGGACGATTCGAAGGATTTGTTCAATTTAGTAATGAGATGAAAGTTTGTAAACTATTCAAGTCAATTAGAATTGGCTCTGAGGAATGGCTAAGAGATTTGTTATTGGAAAATAGAATTGTAGCCACAACTAATGCCAAGTTGTCAGCCATTTTAATTTTCTATGATAATGAAATGATCATGTAATGTGTCTATAGTAAAATATATGATGAGATGTACAAAGGTAATAGGTTAAGATATAAGTATGGGAGAGAATTAGTTGAGAATAGTGTCATAAATATAGCTTATATTAAGATCAATTGTAATATAGTGAACCCTTTGACAAAAGAATTGTTAATAGAGCGAGTGAAGGGAACAATATCTATTAGAATGGTGGCAATATTTAAGAAGCTAGGATGAGTGCCAAGTTATGAAAGTGCCAATAAGAAATCTACTCATGGTTTGCTAGGATAGTGAGAACGTGTGTGTTTTTTTCAGTTTTAGTGAAAAGCATGTGAGTTTGAGTGAAAAGCCACTTTTTATTCTGTTACAACTTTAAGAGACTTTCACTAAGAAATGTTCTAAATTTATGCATACCATTCTTTATCGAATTTCATGATTCGGAAGTATTCACAGTTAGAAATTTAATGCAGAATGTCAATTAGTTTTCAATTATGGAGTTATAAGAGATGTAAGGCGGCTTAAGAGTACTAGTGTTAATTTCTCCTATGTTAGGAATACGCCCAGGTTCAGTGATGGAAGGGGAGAGAAAGTTAGGACTTGATACAACAGGATGCTTTTCAAATAGACCTAGACATTTCAATATCAAAACAAAAAGTGGGTCATCTTGAAAAAGGCTTCAAAACGTTTTTCATAAGTTTTGGCACTTTCTTTACTTTTTCCTTCCGGTGGATGCCCACAGAATGTTGTTTGAACCCAGATGTGACCAATGGTTAGACTGGCTTATTGTTCCATGTCTAGAAGTTGTGTTACTTCAAATCAACATCCTAGATGAGTTGGGAACTAACCCTAAACTAGGGTCTGTTTGTTTTGGCTTTTTTCCGGCAGATACAGACGCTTTTTCAAATTTTTTGCTAATAAATTATTTATTAAGAAATATATATAGATAAAAAAAAGTTGACAGTTCTCATCAAAAGATCAAATAGAACAAATATAGATAAAATTTAGATACAAATCGGATATATTTACACATATCATTTTAAAAAAGATACAGATACAGATGAAAAACAGACAATCCAAACAGACAATTTGATGATCAGTAGTGTAAGTTGCTTTTTATGGTAATAACTTTTAGTAGTATTGCAACAGTTGGTAGTTTTTTCATACACACCTTTTCCATCTCTCTCTAACCTTTACCAATGATCTTTATACGCCGGAAAAATATTAGATATATAATACATACCATATATTTATACATATGATACATAACTATTAATTATATTTTAAAATATATAAGAGATAGTAGATAAATTTTAAAATAATCATCATATGTATCTAAAAGAATTGATACTTACTCATCACGTGTATATTATATACAATGTGTATTGGGCACTGAAAATCAATATTTCATTTGCAGATGCGCATATCGATATTTACCGGTTGTGACCTATAAGTAAGTAATCTAGCTTTCAAAAAAAGATATTTATAAATAAATAATCTTCTGTTCATGTCATGTTTATTGTGCTTTACTTCATTGACGGCTCGCTTTGAATGGTCGACGATTTTATTAGTCACTGAATATCTAGTTATGCCGATTTCATTTTGTTTCCAATATTTATGTTCTTCATTTTCTATCCTTTTATAAATCAATAATTAAATTTTATTTTAGATATAAAAAATACATAACATTATTATCAAATTATTTTTTTATTTTCCCTCTTATAATTTTACTATCAATTACACGCAAATAACGTTTAAAAGTACGATATAAATATAAATTAAGGGCAAAAATACCTTACAGATCCGGAAATCTTAGCTTATATATATATATATGAATATATATTTTATTTTATTTTAAAAAAGAGGCCAGTGCAAATAGGAAAAATCCTGAAGCCAGAAGCCGTCAGCCATCTAGATAAATACAAGATAGTGTCAAGAGTCAAGACTTTAAATTGAAGATAAACACGTACCTACCGGTTATTTACATTATAGCATAATTTCGATATAGGTTTGACATTTGGCGAATATATATGCGTATATATGTGTATAGAGAGAGGGAGAGAGGGAGGTTTGATACATTCAAAATCGGATGCACCAAATGGACTATATATATATATATATATATATTTGTTTTAAATTATCAAAATAATTAAAAAAAAACCTGAATTTTCAATGAACCACGTATATATTCAAAAAATGTTAAAATTAAAAACCTTTTTTTAATCCTATATATTATTAGATCAATCTTTTATATTAATATAAAACTATAATAATTTTTATGAATAGATTTATTATCGGGCTTAACAAACATATAAACCAATAAACTATAAACAAGGTGAGGAAAATTCCCAAATCAGATAATAAATTACATAACAAAATATCTACAAGTGAATGTTCATTTAGAAAACTAATTATAAGTAAATTTACCAATGACAATATTATTCAAGGCTTGTAAGTCTATTTTTATAAAATTGGAATCTTATTGCAATATTGGCATGTAAGTATAATACACGTTCTAATGCGTCTGAAAATTTATAAATTTGTTCTCCCAAAATACTTTCCCACCCATGTTGTTAGGAACAAATGCTATGATAAAGTGATAATTATTGTTTGTTTCATTTCAGAGATTTTTTAAATTTATTTGATATATGCGAGGGCATAAATGAAACAACATCTTGTGAAGAACAAATTCCATGCATATTAAATATTTTCTAATGGTATAAATTTAACTTTACTTTCTTCTACCAAAAAAAAAAAAAAAAAAAAAAACAATTCTCAATTAGTCATGACCTAAAAAATATGTAAATATAACTTTAATTTTTCTTTTTGTTAGCAAAAAATATAATCTACAGTTATTCATGATCAAATAATTGTAATTTTTGATGAAACAGGATTTTACATTATACTATATATGATTAACATTCAAACAAAGGAATAAATAATTATTAAAAAAAAAAAACCAATATCTAAAATATTCCTTTTCTCTTCCGCTCCATACGTAGCCGGGACCGTTCTCGCAATCGCGAGAGCTGCTCTTCCCAAACAATCCTAGAAAAAGCAGTACTAGAATTCTCACCATTTTCATTCATAAACGATCCACAAAACGTTGAATCACGAAACCCTAGCTCATGGTCATATTGTCGCCGCGAAATGGGGTCGGAGAGCGTCTCGTAAGCCTTTCGGAGCTCGACGAAACGCCTCGTCGACTCTTCCCTAGCAGAAGGAGGGCACACATCAGGATGGTACAGACGAGCCATGCTTCTATATGCTTTCTTTATCTCATCTAACCCAGCTTTCTCCGACCCAAGTGACAGAAGTTGATAAAAATTGGATTTAGTATTATTGTGAGTTGCTAACTGATCATAAGCATTATTAGCCTTATAACATGAAATGGGCTTCATTGTCTTGAAGTTGTTTTTCGGAAATCCGGTTGTGTTTGAAGCAAGAGGAATTGATGAAATAGTAGGGTTGAGATGCAAAGTCATCATCACCATTTTGAAAGTAATATAGTTGAGTTTGGAATTCTTGGTGGACGTCTGTGGTGGTATTTATACACAAACATAGAAAGATGGACAATGCACTAGGTCATATATGCCTACAATGGTAAGAATAGACATATAAACTATTATATACTATGTATGCATTAAAGTAATGGAAAATTATATGATCTTGTTATTAATTTTGATGAGATCGATCTCGTCACTATCCAATGGGTTACATAATTTTTAATGGTGATCGAACCATTAAGTAATTAATACTCTATTCATTATATTTATTTTAACAGTTAGATGATTCACTGGACGATCTTGTTAATGAAACTGTAGAAGCTTCGTAGAATAATAGTAAGTATTAATAAAATTTTGATGTGTGGTGCTAATATACTTTTAAAAATCATCTATTATTACTATTTAGGTATTTAAAATTAAATGGATACATGTATATATTTTTAACATTTTGATAGGGCTTTTAGGTGGAAGGCCGTTGAATAGAGTTTTGTCTTGAAGTGGTCATGCTTGGGACCTTGTGCATGGACGATCCTTCCGTGAAGCTGCATACAGCCGACAGTGAAAATATTTAATTAATATTGCTAATAGTTAGCTTCATTCCCCACGTGGGATTTGTAAATTAAATAAATCAAGCGGACATATAAAGTTTTTAAGTTCGACTCGACATATGTTTACACTTCAATTATTCTAGTTAAATTGGGCTTTAATTTAAACGTACTTAAATAATCTATCAAATATGTATTTAAGTTTGACTCAATATATATGTGTGTCAAATTCAACTCGATATATGTTAAATATATTTAAGTTTAAACTTAAATAATTTCTTTAATATTAATAGCTTATAAATCTAATCAAACTCAAATTAAATTTGTCTATGTCGTCCTTAACGAACTTAGCCAAATTTAAGTTGAATATAACTCAACTAAAACTAATATAAAATTTTACAAATGATTTGAGCCTAGACGTTCGATTAGTTCAGCCACGATCTACATATATCAAGCACTAGTTTCAAGCTTTCGAGTACACACACACACACATATGCGAGACTACGAATTTAACATACAAGTTTTCCATAAAAAATTTGATTAATTTTCTTTATATAGTCTCAAATACTAGTTCATGGACAATACTTTAATATTACTTGCATTTACTCTCTTTTTATCTCTCATAAGCCAGTACTGCCGTCCGGCCAAACATGCATAATCTGCAAATATTAGATGAAGTGCTAAAAAGTTTCTATCCATTTTCAATTTGTATTGTTGGATCTATATCGTATCTGTATCTAATTTATATTTATAATTTATTTGTATCATATATGTATTATATTTGTATCATATTTATTTGGTTAGTCTATAAATAAAACTATTTTCTTGACAAATATCTATTTGAAAATTAAGAAATATATGATGTAAAATGATAAGAATGTGATGAAACAAAAAGAACTACGATATTGATAAAAACATTGTTTGCAATTAATATGTAATATACAAATAATTAATTTATAATGAAGGGTAGTATTGTAATATAAAATCGTTTAAGAAGTTAATTTTGTTATTTCACAGACAGATTTGGACCCGATGATTTTATTCGCGAAGAATGAGAAGGGAGAATTTTAGGCTAGCTTAAAGCTGCCAACTTTGAATACAAAGCTGCTAGCTTTGTATCAGCTTTGGAGTTTCGGAGGAATTTCGAACAAATTTGTGAAGTTGGGAATGTATGGGTGAAAGTCGGCAAAAAGCCGCCGGCTTTCAGCTAAGCTATATGATTCTATTCCTTATTTTGATTTTAGCCACCTTTGATTTGCCAGCTTGGTTCCGGCCTATAAGTTATACGAATTAAAATGTCTATCTTGGAGTTAGGGTTCCCCAATACATATATAAACATCAAGGTCATTAGTTTTCTCTCCATAGTTCAACCTATAGCGAGATCAAGGTAAGGATTTCTCTCAAAACCCTTTTGGTTGAGTTTATGATTAGGTATTGTTCTCTAAAGGTTGTTTCATCTTGATTTTGGAGGAATCAAGTGGCTAAAGATGATTACGTTGGAGAACACAAAACGCTAAGTATGATTGGAGATCTTGGTTCCGTAGTTAAGAAGGTGTGGAATCCAAAGTTCTAGATAAATATTGAACCTTTTCAATCTTTGTTATGTTAAAAAAAAAATGAAATCTTGTTTTATAGTTGTGCTATTTTTCGATTGTGGATTTTAAGGTTTTGAGGAATTTGGAGAAATTGGCGTTCTAGGGTTTCGTTATTTGGTGATCCTAGAGTACATGTGTGTAGATCTAATATTATAAATCCTATGTATAGAAATTGTGGATTTAGGGTTATGGTTTAATTATGAATATGGAATTGAATTATGAATTGATGTATGTTGTTATTTAGGTTTTGGTGAATTAGGGTTTATATCTGTGGTAAAAGATTTGTGATATTGAAGTTATGAAAGAGCTGAAAAAGGTACAACCTTACCTTGCTTACTGTTTGTGCGTGTAGGATTAGAATAATAGATTGACTAAACTCTATCTGGATTATAATTAAAATGTGTGTTGCTTGTGTTTGGCTTTGGTTAGTAAAGACCACGTGGAGTGTGATACTAACAAGGCACCCTGATGATGTATGAGTGAGGGTGTTCCGAGTAGACTCGTGTATAGAGATGATTCTGGTAGATTAAAAGTTATTCCGGTCTGTATAGAGGTACGCAACGATGTGTGGGGAGTATCCAACATCAATATATTGTATATAAACTATTTTATATAAAGGTTGTGAATCGGAGTCATGAGTTACTTTGGGTTTAGGACTAAATGCATATGGTTCTAAACCGTGTTGTTTGTTTCACTAATTAAAAATAATAATTTGTGCTTGTTGTATTAGTTTTAGGAATGTATGTGATTCATATTGCATGTTCATGCATATTTGTTTGTGGTATGACGTACCGGGCGTTTTTGCTCGTTTTTTTAATTTTTCAGTTATAGGTGAAGATGATGTTGTTTATGATCTATCTAGGTATAATCTATATGTAGATTATGCAGATGGCGATAGTGGACTTGACTATCTAGTTGATGACCCGTGGATCTCGAGCATTGGATATAGTGGGGAGATATGGAAGACTTTGTGGATTTTATGTTTGAATGTTATTAGTAGTTAGGAATTTTAAGAGACCAGTTAGATAGATTATTTTTATGGGATATTTTAAGATAAACAAATTGTGAGTTTTGATGATTATAGTTGCTATAATTGTGGTATAGTGATTTATAGCCTTGGCATGTTCTTAATAAGAGAAGGACACGTGGCTAGTTGTAATGCGTTTATCTTAGGGCATTACAACTTATTTGGTATTAGAGCCATATGTTTTGATCTTGATAGATATAGGTTATGAACTCCTCAAGATGGTGAGTATTGATGAGTGGGGTAGCAATAATAAGTGTTGTTTGCCTAGCATAGTCTTATTTTACTTAGTAGTTATATGTATAACGTTTAATCTTTAAGTTTGATTTACCTTTTATCTTATGTAGCGTGTTTGTTTATGATAAAATGACTCCATGAAGAAGAGCCCCTGATGCTGGTTTCTCCAGGACTAGTTAGGAGGAACAATCACCAGAAAACCAACTACCTCTAAATCTGGTGCCAGAGGATTTACCCCTACCACTACCGTTTCCACCAATAAGACAACAGGTGCCACTTGATGCTGCCCAATTAATGCAGGCTGTCAATACTCTCTTATACTCTCTTGGGAGTAGTTACTCAACAGCAGCAGAACATGAGGAATGACATGCAAGTGATTCAGGCTAATGTTGATGCTTGGAGACAAGTGATCCAAAGGTTGAATGGTAATAGGGGCAATGGAGTTAGGCATGCTGATGTTTTAAGCCTAAACAAGTTTGTAGACTTGGTTTACAAGTTTGAGCCTTTACCTAGTAGACCCTTGGATACACAGTTATGGATGGAGGAGGTCGAGAAGATGTTCGCTACTCTGGACATCCTATAGAACAAGAAAGTGGAATATGCCTCCTATTTGCTGATAGGGAGAGCAAACAACTGGTGGATGATCACCAAGCATCATATGCTTGGAGTTATCACTTGGTAGATGTTCCAGCAGGCATTTTATAGAGAGTTCTTTCTCGATAGTATGAAGCAGAAGATGCTTTAGGAGTACTATACCCTGTAGCAGGGCAGGATGACTATCGAGGAGTATGAAGCTAAGTTGCATAGGTTGATGAGGTTCCTACTTGATCCATTGAAGGAAAGCGAGGAAGCTGAGGTTAGCAAGTTCATCACTGGATTGGAGCCAAACATTCAATATCAAGTGAATATGATGGATCTGAATAATTACTCAGTGGTGGTTAATAAGGCTAAAACAATGGAGCAGGGCCTGAATAGAATGAAGAGTAATGAGCCTCAGAGAGGTCAAGTTTTCTTAGGGAAGAGGCCAGCTTCTAGTGTTGTTATACAAGATAGGGGAAAGAGGCTGACTACCCAATTTTACAGATCAACATCACAAAATTTTGAGAAGAGGTTCTGTAAATGCCTTGGACCACATGACCTTAAGGATTGCAAGTGGGTTGAAGGTTCCTGTTTTACATGTGGCAAAATTGGCCATAACAATAAATTCTGCACAGAGAAGATCCTCCCAACAGTTTTCTATTTTAAATGTGGGCAGAGGGGACATAGGGCTATTGATAGCAAGGACCCTGGAAAGCAATTTGTGCCAGTAGCCCAGTTTGGTAAACCACAACATATCAATCAAGGGTAGATAGCTCTAGCTAAAGTTTATGCTCTATAGCATAGGGACACATCCAGTGTTGACACTATGACAGGTACGCTCCATATACTCCTGCATAGTGCACATGTTCTATTTGACACAGGTACTAGTTTTTTGTGTGTTTCTGATTCTTTCGCATGTGTTTGTGGCATGAATGTTGAGCACATGTCTGGATGTTTATCTGTGAATACTCCTTTAAGGAGTGGAGCTTTGTTAAATAGGATTTGCAGAGATGTAGATGTAGATGTAGAAACAGAAGGTAGATACTTATATGCAAATCTGGTAGTTTTGGACATGTTGGATTTCTATGTTATCCTAGGAGTAGATTGGTTGACAAGATATCATACAAAGATTGATTGCCACAACCTAGTCGTAGAGTTAAGTATGCCAGATGGATATTGTTTCATGCATAAGCTAGATGTACATAGACCACCAGTGTTGCCTACATATGAGTTATGGGGAAGGTCATTTTTGACAGCCATGGTGATAGAAGGGGAATAGAAGAAGGATTTTGATCAAATACCAGTGGTGTGTGAATACCCTAAAGTATTTCCAGAAGATTTGCCAGGATTACCACTTGAAAGGGATGTCAAGTTTCGTATTGAATTGGTGCCTAGTACTTTACCAATTTCTAAGACACCATACCATATGGCTCCTACGGAACTTGCAGAACTTAAAGTCCAGTTGGATGAGTTACATAAGAAAAAGTTCATTAAACCCAACGTGTCGCCTTAGGGAGCTCCTATGTTATTTGTGAAGAAGAAAGATGGGATTATGAGATTGTGTATTGACTATAGGGAATTGAACTAGAGGACAATCATGAATAAATATTTGTTGCCTAGGATAGACGATTTGTTTGACCAGTGGCAGAAGCACCAGTATTTTCTAAGATTGATCTGAAATCAGGATATCATCAGCTGAGAGTCAAGGCAAAAGATATTCAAAAGACGGCTTTAGGACCAAGCATAGACACTACGAGTTTGTGGTCATGCCTTTCGGTCTCACAAATGCGCCAGTAGCGTTTATGAATCTAATGAATAGGATTTTTAGAGATTATTTGGATCGGTTTGTAGTAGTTTTCATTGATGATGTGCTGATGTACTCTAAGTCAAAGGAAGAGCATGAAGAACATCTAAAGTTGGTTTTGACCAGACTACGAAAACAGAAATTGTATGCTAAGTTTTGAAAATGTGAGTTTGGTCAAAACAGGTGGCTTTCTTTGGACATATTGTAGATGGAAATGTGATATTAGTGGATCCTGAGAAAGTAAAAGCAGCAGTAGAATGGCCAACTTCGAAGAACATGTTAGAAATCAAAAGTTTTCTAGGAGTGGCAGGATACTATATACGGTTCATAGAGGATTTTTCCAAGATAGCAAGTCCATTGACTAGACTGACATAGAAAGGGGTGAAGTATGAGTGGAACAAGGACTGTGAAGTTGCTTTCCAGTAGTTGAAAGATAAATTAGTGTCAGCTCTACTGTTATCCTTACTTGTAAGTGGTGAGGAGTATGCTATTTACAACAATGCCTCTATTCAAGGACTATGATGTGTATTGATGCAAGAGGGTAGGGTAATAACATATGTTTTTAGATAGTTGATACCATATGAGAAGAATTATCCAACACATGATCTGGAACTAGCAACAGTCGTGCATGCATTGAAGATTTGGAGACATTACTTGTATGGAGAAAGATGTAAGGTATATACGGATCACAAAAATTTGAAATACATCTTTACTCAGAGAGAACTAAACATGAGATAGAGAAGATGGTTAGAGCTCATTAAGGATTATGATGTTGATATTCAATATCATCTTGGGAAGGCCAACGTTGTGGCTGATGCTTTGAGTTGGAAGAGAGTTGAGAACATGGCAGCTTTGATAACTTCTGAGAGACATTTGATAGAAGACATGAGAAAACTCGAGTTGGAAATAATAACCAATCAAGTAGGTGCTAGATTAGTAAGTATGCAGATACAACCTGCTCTTTTGGAAAGAATTAAAGTAGCACAAGTTGATGATTTGAGTATACAAGAAGTGAAAAGAAGGATGAGAATTGGAAGGGCCCCTGAATTTCATATCGATGAAGATAGTGTTTTGAGATACGAAGGAAGGTCATGTGTGCCAAAACGGGGAGATCTTAAAAAGGAATTACTAAAAGAGGAATTGGTGGAATAACTTGAAGAAGGAGATAGTGGAGTATGTATCTAAGTGCCATACGTGTTAGTTGGTCAATATAGAACATAGAAGACCGGCAGGTGAATTGAAGCCTTTGCCGATATAGCAGTGGAAGTGGGAACACATCACCATGGACTTCGTTTCTGCTTTGCCTAAGACAAGAGAGAAGTTTGATTCAGTTTAGGTGATTGTGGACAGACTCACTAAGGTAGCTCAATTTATACCAATCAAGACTAGGTATGAATTAGAATGTTTGGCATAGTTATACATCAAAGAGATAATATGTTTGCATGGGATACCGACAACCATTGTGTCGAACAAGGATACCAGATTTGTTGGGAGATTTTGGAAGAGTCTACACTAAGCTTTGGGTACCAAAGTAGTTTTTAGCACAGCTTATCATCCTCAGACTGATAGACAATATGGGAGGACCATTCAGATTCTTGAAGATATGTTAAGGGCATGCATTTTGGGTTTCAAAGATAGTTAGGTTGATCATTTGCCTCTAGTAGAGTTTGCCTATAACAACAGTTACGAAGCATCAATAAGAGTGCCCCTTTATGAAGCCTTGTATGGCAGGAAGTGCAGATTGCCAATTCATTGGGATGATGTTAGTGAAAGACATATTTTAGGACCATAATTAGTGCATGACTCTATTGACAAAGTTAAGTTGATTAGACAGAGATTGCAAATAACCCAAAGTCGTTAGAAAAGCTATGCCAACAAGAGGAGAAGGCCCTTGGAATTCCAAGTGGGAGACCACATTTTGCTCAAGATATCACCAACGAAGGGTGTGGTTAGATTTGGCTTGAGAGGCAAGTTAAATCCTAGATATGTGAGACCTTATGAGATTTTAGAACAAATAGGCGATATGGCATATAGATTAGCCTTGCTACCAAATTTGGAAGGAGTACATAATGTGTTCTACGTATCTATGCTAAGGAAATACGTCAAAGATCCTGAAGAGATAGCAGCGTTGGAACCTTTGGAAATACAGGTGGATCTATCTTCAGTTGAAAGACCAATAAAGATTTTAGATACCGAAGAAAGGATTCTAAGGAAAAAGGTGATCAAATATGTTAAGGTTCAATAGACAAATCAATCTAAGTGGGAAGCAACTTGGGAGCTAGAGTAGGAAATGAGATGAAAGTACCCCAAGCTATTCAATAATCCAAGTAACTTTCGAAGACGAAAGTTATTTTTAGGAGGGTAGAGATGTAATATACAAATAATTAATTTATAATGAAGGCTAGTATTGTAATATAAGATTGTTTAAGAGATTAATTCTATCATTTCACAAATGGATTTAGACCCAAGGATTTTGTTTGCGAAGAATGAGAAGGGAGAATTTTAGGCTGGCTTAAAGCTGCTAGCTTTGTATCAACTTTGGAGTTTCGGATGAATTTCTAACAAATTTGTGAAGTTGGGGAGTGTATGGGTGAAAGCCGGCCAAAGGTAGCCGGCTTTCAACCGGCCTATATGCTTTTGTTCCTTGTTTTGATTTTAAGCTGCCTTTGAGCTGTCAGCTTAGTTCTAGCCTATAAGTTATATGAATTAAAACATCTATCTTGGAGTTAGGGATCCCTAATATATATATAAACATCACGGTCTTAGTTTTCTCTCCATAGTTTAACCTATGGTGAGATCTAGGTAAGGATTCCTCTCAAAACCCTTTTGGTTGAGTTTATGATTAGATATTGTTCTCTAAAGGTTGTTTCATCTTGATTTTAGAGGAATCAATTGGCTAAAGATGATTACATTGGAGAACCCAAAACCCTAAGTGTGATTAGAGATCTTGGTTCCACAGTCAAGAAGATGTGAAATCCAAAGTTGTAGGTGAATATTGAACCCTTTCAATCGTTGTTATGTTAAAAAAAAAAAAAAGGAATCAGAGGTTTGAGGAATTTGAAGAAATTGGCACTCTAGGGTTTTGTTATTTGATGATCTTAGAGTACAGGTGTGTAGATCTAATATTATAAATCTTATGTATTGAAATTGTGGATTTAGGGTTAGGTTTTAATTATGAATGTGGAATTGGATTATGAATTGATGTATGTTGTTATTTTGGTTTTGGTGAATTAGGGTTTATATCCATGGAAAAAGATTTGTGATATTAAAGTTGTGAAAGAGTTGAAAAAGGTACTACCTTACCTTGCTTGCTATTTATGTGTGTAAGATTAGAAAAATAAATTGACTAAACTCTATCCGGATTATAATTGAAATGTGTGTTGCTTGTATTTGGCTTTGGTTAGTAAAGACCACGCAAAGTGTGATACTAAGAGGCGCCCTGATGATCTATGGGTGAGGGTGTTCCGAGTAGACTCATGTATAGAGATGATTTTGGTAGATTAGGAGTTGTTCCGGTCCATATGGCGGTACGCAATGATGTGTGGGGAGTACCCAACATCAATATATTGTATATAACTATTTTATATAAAGGTCATGAATTGGGGTCATGAGTTACTCTAGGTTTAGGATTAGATGCATATGGTTCTAAACTGTGCTATTTGTTTCACCAATTAAAGATAATAATTTGTGCCTGTTGCATTAGTTTTAGGAATGTATGTGATTCATATTGGCATGTTCATGCGTATTTGTTTGTGGTATGGCGTATTGGGCATTTTCGCTCATTTTTTTAATTTTTCAGTTACAGGTGAAGATGATGTTGTTTATGATCTATCTAGGTATGATCTATCTGTAGATCATGTGGATGATGATAGTGAACTTGACTATCCAGTTGAGGACTCATGGATCTTAAGCATTGGATATAGTGGAGAGACATGGAAAACTTTATGGATTTTATGTTTGAATGTTATTAGTAGTTAGGAATTTTATGAGACTAGTTTTTTTGGTTTTCATTTGTTTTGATGACGTGTAGTTTCGGATTTTGTTAATTCATGTTTTTAAAGAGATTATTTTTATGGGATGTTTTAAGATAAACAAATTGTGAGTTTTGATGATTATATTTGTTATAATTGTGGTATAGTGATTTATAGTCTTGGTGTGCTCTTAATAAGAGAAGGACACATGGCGAGTTGTAATATTTTCATCTTAGAGCATTACGTAATACTTAGAACATCTCTAAAATGCTAAGAAAGACATTGTATCAGCATTTTAAGAATTTTTTTCAAGGAGCTCTTTACTTATTCTTAAAATCGTTAATTTTTTTTTATTATACTATATATGGGATCCATGGTGCAATTAATCTTTTAAAGTTAAGGAAAAAAAAGCCAAATAAAGTAAAAAAAGCAAGGACAATCCCAAAAGGTCGAATGAATTATTACTGATATATAAGACCTCGAAAAGAATGAGATGTTAGGACCTTCTTGAAGGTGTTCTTATTGGGGATGCTCTTATAAATTCAAGTCAAGCACACAGCATCAATCCATGGGCTTACTCCATGAATTTTCAATTGTTGCAAATTACCCCACCAAATTTTGATAAATTGGAAATATAAAGGATATACTTAATTTATTACTTTAATAAAAACACACTAAAATTAAAATTTAAAGAGTTATTAAAGCATTATTTGATAAGTTTGAAGAATGCTTATGTACCAATATCAACGTTTAGAAACTTATGAGTCATTTGTCAATTTATAAAAAGTTTAAAGAAGTGATTTACACTGTTTAAAAAAAAAAAAGAGGTGTATTTGCACCAAAATCAAAATTTAAAAAGATTATTTGTATATGCCCCAAAATATTATATTTTATTCTATTCAACATTATTAATTAAGATTTATTTATTTATTATTATTATAATAATTATTATTATCAAGTGTAGCGTACCTTACCTATCGTGCATCTTTCTCTAATTACCCGTAGTGGTCCCTCCACTCAACCATCGGGCCTTTCTATCGGTCATTCAAGCCTCCTCACCTTATGCGTTTGTCATCTTTCAAATCCAATATTATACAATCGAATTCCCTCTTTTCCGGTTTGCCAAATCTGAGCATAAATGCGAGAGCAAATTTTTATTTTCATCATATTCTTATAATTTTAGTATAATATTTTTATCATTTTCAAACAAATTTTTACCAAAAAATAAATATTAATAAAAAACTTGACAATTTTACTCATACATAAACAAAACAGATACGTTACAAATATAATATAAATAAATTATAAATATAGATTTGATATGAATACGATATAAATAAAAATTAGACAATCAAAACTAATCGATATGTACTAAACGCCATATGATCTAGCTTATTTTCTATATGCTATAGTTGGCAAATGAATAATATATAACTCATGCAATCATTAACAAGCATTAAATTAGACAATTGGAAAGTTCATACTGTCCTAAGAACATGTATCCAACGAATGCGCCAGAAAACCTAACTAAAGTCAAAATTTTTGTGAATTAATATGGATCGAAAATCAATCTAAGAAGATCCTGTTAGCTCGTTTAGATATTATATCTAAAAGAATCCATCAACAACATTTAAGAATCAAGTGGGATCAGAATACTTCAACTAACTTCTTGACGAAATTTCTACCTATTTATTTAATCGAAGACGGCCGCTTACCCCATGTGAAACCTATTGCCTATAATATATAGATATTTTACGAGCAAATTGGCCTTTCATTTGGGCATGAAGACTTGAACTGATAAGTAAACGCGTGATTTGGTTATTTATTTATTTTCCCTTTTAGATTGAGGGTCATAACAACGGAGTACTTAGGATGCAATGCAAGTGGGTCTATATACATTTATAAAGTAATACCCCATAAGGATTGGGATAAATTTTAAGTTTTGTTGTAAAAAATATTAGAACTTTGAAGAAATTATTCTTATTTAGGACCCTATTTGAAATTAATTATTTAAATAAGATTAAAATAAAATTGAGGGTTAAATGTGAAAATACTTCCTAAACTTTATGGGTAGCGGATTGATCCCCATACTTTCAGAGTACATTTTTGACACCTTAACTATAAACAATTGCAAGTTTAGGACATTTTATATTTTTCTATAAAAAAGTATAGCATTTTATACTATTTTAGGTGTACTTTTTTTATGCAACATTTGTAAGGAAAAAAGACAGGATGTTATAAACTTACAAATTATTTATAGTTCGAGGATCAAAAACCATACTTTTAAAGTATGGGGAGTGAATCTGTGCTACTGCTAAAGCTAGGGATTGTTTTGCTTTCCCCCTTAAAATTAATTATCAAAATACAAACAATAAAACCACGTTTATGAAATGAGATATAGAAATAATTATTATTGTTGATATGTGTGATTCCTAAGTTTTTCCTTAGCCTAAGTTAAACAATAGAGGGATAAATCTATAATGTTTTTAGTGGTCAATAATAGCTTAGAAATAAAACACGTGAATATAAAAACTAAATATTAATTTAAAATTTTATTTTCATAAGATTTGAAACCTAAACTTAATTTTATTTTTAGCATCTTGAAATAATTAATGTTTCGGTTGTATATTAATTAATATGTATTAGATGTCATAACTGGTTCGTCTTATATACATTATTAGTTTTAAATTTTCATTATCTACACTTGATTCTCTTTCAAAAACTACAGGAATCACTTTGCAAAGTTGGTTTCACTATAAATTGTGAGGTAAGGGTAGACTTGTCCTTCATAAATTGCAAGGTAAAGGTAGACTTGTCCTTTCCTTGCATAGAGTTTGCTTCATTAAATACTAAAATGGTAATTCTTCAATTAAGTATAACTTAATTTTCTTTACTTGAAAAAGAAGCAACTAGAGATTCGAAGGTTTACACTAGCTAGACATCATTATCTTTAGAAAATAAACACAATATTCTTAAAATTTGCTTTTCTAATATAATCTCATCTACGCACACAAATTGTTTCTTTAAACTTTCGGCTTCACTACTAGAAAAATCTCTAAGGTGGTATATATGAACTTTACTGTCGGTCGTTTGAAACGAAGGGGTGGAATAATCATGTAGAATACATCAGGTAATTTTAATTTTAAAAAGGTAATAGTACGATACCTTTGTTAAATGCAGTAGTATACATGCACATTTCACTGTTCACGAGTAAAACATCAAGTTTAGTAGATGTTCTAATTTAGTGAGCTAAAACCAAAGCTAGCTTACTAAGAAAGAACAAAAACATGTATATACTTGCTTTGTGAGTTGTTTATGTCTAGGGTTGTTTTATGTTTGTTAAAAAAAAAAAAAACTCAAGAATGAGTCTAACTTTGCTCAGTAGAACAAAAAATAACAGCTCATGCGATAGAACAGAGAAAAATTACACCAACTACTCATGCTTAAACTGTAGTTAGATGGAAGAACGATAGATCTCAGTTTAATTAGTAAGTTTGTTAGATATAGTATGCTTTATGTAGTTGTATTAAGTTTGTCATTAGCCATGTTTTAATATATGTATCAGTTGAAGAAAAGCAGTTTGTAAAGTAGAATAAACTAAGTTTGTTGTTTTACACGTGTTGGAGATCGAAGCTAGACCGCTCTTGTAGTTTGAAACAGTAGTATTATAGACTGAGTAAAATCAAGGGGATTGATTTTTGCATACGGCCTTAATCACGATCGAAATCTCCTATGATTAGTTTCATAGTTAAAACTGTGCAAAATTATTGCTAAAAATAAAAATTAGGTTTAAGTACCACTTCAATCGCGACCTGAATTGGGCCTTCTGTTGGCTCTATGGTTTAAGCTATATAAAATATGAATGACCGTGATTTTCATCTTGCTTAATCTTGGTTTGGAATGCGCCCGTGATTGCCTCCACAGTTCAACTTGTGTCACGCACAATTTACTTTTCTAAGTAACATTTTTTTTTAAAGGTTAAAGTAAAATTAGCAGCATACTTTAAGCGATAGAGATACAAGTAAACTAAGGAATTCATAAAAAAAATCTAAGACACTTGGACACCAATAAGAGTTCTTAGTTAGTTATATGTATAGTAATGTATGTGTGCCGTTCTATAGGAACCATAACAAATTTGATATTTAGCTACCAATATGTTATAGTAGCAAAATATTAGTTTTAGCTACCAAATTGTTGATTGGTGGTGAATAAATTGGGGGGAAATTTTCAGTATTGGAGGGAATATGTTTTGGCTACCAAATTATTAATTTGGTAGTTGAATATGATACAATTAGCTACCAAGGTTTAATGTTTGTAGTTAAAAGCATTTTACAGAATTTTTTTATCAACTAAAAATATATACCTACCACAATACATTGCTCCCTAAAATGTTTATTTAGCTACTAGTTGTATATTTGGTAGCAATCAAAGTAAAACATTCATCATTTGTAACCAATATTAAAAAAGGCTGGGTATTTTCATTCCCACGTTGTAACTGCTACCCCAAGTCAATAAACATATCAAGATATGAGTATCTTTTTCTTTTCTTTTTCATTTTTCATTTTTAAGACTTCACTCTCTCTTCATCTATTCTCTACCAAAGTGCACATTCTCCTAAACTGCGCTTTCATCTACTCTCTTTTCTTAACTCTGCTAAGAGCAATTCCCTTCATGCTAGGGTTTCTAATCATGCTATTAGTGAGGAATTTAATCACTCTTTTACATTAAGTTAATTTTATTTTTTTTTCATTTACTCTTCCTAACTCTGTTATGCACAATTCCATTCATGTAGGGTTTCTAATTATGCAATTGGTGAGGAGTTCAATCACTCTTTTACTTTAGGTAATATCATCAATTTTGCTTTTAATATTTTAATCTTTTAATCTTTTTTGCAATGTATGTACTTTATGGTTTCTTGTTTCCTTATCTGTAGTGTAATTACATGGCAAGTTTAAATTTGCATGTTGAACTTTAAATATGAATATTTATTTAAACAGAAAGGGGAAAAATTGTAGAAAGTATTATTTGTCTCTACATTTTCCAGATGATTAGTAACATTTGAAGGGGATTAAACTTGATATAATTTTCTCGTGGTGATTGTTTGGTTATACACGTTTGTATGAAGAAGTATTCCCCATACGAAGCCAAAGAATGCTCACAATCATCTTGCATTTTTTCAACTTTGCATCTTATTATGTTTAGAAGTGCCATTTGACATATATGTATTATCAAAAAACAAATAATTTATTAGAAAAAAAGTATTATATTTAGATTCCTTTTCCCATTGGTGTTATAAGATTTTGAGAGTTATGCTTCTGAGTTTTTTTTTTTTTTTTTTTTTTTTTTGTCTCAGTTAGTACATAGGGTATGAATGTTGGAATTTCTAGTTCTATACATGTAGAACCACAATGGCTTAGGACCATTAATAGGGAAGAAAAAGTTTTTTTTTTATTTCTAATTCTGCAATTCCTATATTTTATGCCGTATAGAATAACAGTATATCATTATCTTAAATAAAGATAGTGCACACACAACCTATAAGTTCCACTTTTTTCTTATGACAAATTGCCCAATGAAAACTACATATTTCCTCACGGTCATACATTTCAGTAGCTTCGGTTCATTTTTAATGTTAAGTTCTTAAATTCATCCACTTGTTAGAAGTTTGAGTTCCCAACTCTAGAATTGACGTAGTCCCCAATTACATGTTTCCATTCCTTTAATATGCCACTAAAAAGATATGGAAATCTTATAATCCATCATCATAGTTCTTGATTACCTTGACAAAAGATAACAAATTTCCAATAGGTACATGAAGCACTTGAATTTTAATTTTTCTACTCCCAGAAGGCATTCCTTGTTATATGCTTCCATTGTTAATTTTTTTTAATTCTCACAATTAATTGAGTAGAAAAAACTACCCCATACAACCCAAGCAAACCTTCTTTGTTGGTTTAATATCCAACATTTTAGTGATTCATATTTTAGTGATTCTTATAACATGGTTGACAAGTGCGAACATTGTGTAGTCCTTGAAGCAATAGAGTTTGTCCTTTACAAGTTCATCTCTTGCCTCTTAAGATCTTTTCTCCTATTAGGGACTTCCAAAGTATGACAATAGAGTCCTGGTTATAATATGTGTGTTGCTAAGATTTCTAGTTCTATTGATTTTCTTTGATTAAGAAAAAGGCTTTTTCTATGATAACTCATCTATTATAGGTAGTCTATTTACTTTAGAGGTTAAAAAAACAATTCTATAAACTACATAGTCTATATAAGTAATTTCTGCTCAAAGTTCAATCAAATAATAGAAGCACTAGTTGTTATTTTTTGCATTTGCATATAAAGTTAGTATTTAATTGCAATACAAACATTAAACAATATAATAATTTACTTCTTTGACTTTCTTTATTTAAGTGAAATAATATATGTTAACATATGCATATAAGGTCATCATAGATGTAATCTTATATATTAGAGGAATGAATACAACGTTTTTACTACAGCATCAAGGAAAGATAGAAAAAGAAATTACAATTATGATTTTTATTACCCCATTAATATACTGGTCATTTTAGTTAACTGTAATTTTTCTAGTAAAAAAATGAAAATTTCTATTTATAAATTTTTAATCATTTTGTGTTGTTAGGTAGTGGAAGAAATGATATAAAACACAATTCTTTACATTCTTAAACTTCTTAAAGTTTGATTGTTTATTTCGTATATTTTCAAGAAATTGAGAGTAAGGATCATGGATTGAAAAATGGTGAAATTATGACCATTTTAGGGATTTTTATGAATTTATTAGTAAGATCGTCTAATTTATCATTTGGTTATTCAGATGGTCATAAAAGTTAATATAATAAGGGTTTATGTGATTCATATATCATGTCAAACTATTAAACACTTGAATACGTATTGAAAGACCAATAAATATACTGTAATCTTCTACATATTAGAAAGAATTAGATCGTGCACATATAGAGGCCGTAGATTAATTAGGATTCTAATAGAGCTCATTGGTTGACACATGATAAAAGTTTGCCATATATCTTTTTTTTAAGTGTGACAAGCCATTGTACTGAACAAATAAAATGAACCATAAAGCATCGTTGTTCATTATTAAGGCTTTAGTTATGAATATTTTTTCATTACTTGTTATTAGGCTTTTAATTTGGATGTTAAGTTCTAGTACCTTCTATCTCAACAGCAATTGTGCATCATTTGAAGATCTTAGGGGATTGCTCTTGTTCAAAAATTTTAATTTTGGTATTGATATCTTGATAGCCAAATTACAAGTAAGGGTGCTCCTATCCTTTATCTTACAAATGAATGCAGTAATTTTGTTGTGCAATCATCCAATGAGCAATAATGTGGCACAGTCCACAAATTAATTACCATTTGTCATAGACAAAAGAAAGATTTTGCAATCTTTGAGATAAATTCTATATTATTGGTATATATAGTCACTTGGAATCTAATAGGTTGCTTTCTTGATTTTTACAACTTAATGCATTGAGGAGAATGATGTTTGGATATTATATCTTAACTTAATTTTTTTTTTTTCAAAACCAAAGTAATGCGGATGGTGGTTTAAATTGGTCGCCTAATTTCTCTGAATTTCTTAACTTGTCAACTAACTAGATTACATCAGGTCTATTAATTTAAAATTGAGAATGGAAAGGAGAAAATGTCATTATATAACTCCACTATATCTATTCTTTGATTAGATAAATTTAACTTGATTGGAATTCTATTAAGTTTGATTTAACCTGTGTCTAATAATTAAAAGGTTATGATAATGCTTGACAAACTACTAAACTAATGAGGCTAGTGTTTTAGTTTGATAGACTAATTTCTCTCAATTTTTTTAACTTACCAACTGACTAAATTACATCAGGGCTAGTATTATGAAATTAAGAATTGAGAGGTGAATAAAAGATCTTTAAATAATTTGTAGTATCTTTTCTTTGATTAAAATTAATTTAAGCTTGATTATACCTATGCCTAATACTTAAAGATTGTAATAGTGCTTGTCAATTTAATTTGATAGCCTAGTTCCTCTTAATTTTGTAACCTTCCGGCTAACTTTAATATTTGTCAAGGCTATTAATCTAATATTAAGAATGGGAAAAAAATCCTTAAATAATCTACAATTTCTATTCTTGGATTATATGGATTTAATTTGATAGAAATCATGTAAGCTTGATCGTACATGTGCCTAATACTTAAAAAAGTTTGATACTATTTAACAAACTACCAAAGTAATGATGCTGGTGGTCTAGATTGACAGTCTAATTTTCCTTATTTTCTTAATTTGCCAACCAACTAAAATACGTTAGTGTTATTATTCTAAAATTAAGAACGTAAAAAGGTAAAATAGATTCTTAAATAAATACAGTTACTATTCTTGGATTAGATGAAGTAGTGTGATTGTAATTCATTTAAGATTGATTACACATGTGCCTAATATAGTGCTTGATAAGCTGTCCAATTATCTTGCTGTAAGTAATAAAAAATTTCAAGTTTGATCGTTTTGTTAAGCAATATGAAGAGAAAAACTTATATATATAAGAAAACATAAAAAGATCGTAATGCATACTGTCATTACCATGCAAATTAATAAAGTCTTCGTTTGTTGTGATTTTCCTCTTTTTTTTTTTTTTTGGTTGCTTGCATGAGATTTGAAAGCAAAACTTTGGTTTTGTATTTCTTAGCTTGTGATGCATTTATCAATCATGCAATTATGCTCCATTTGATGGTAGGTAATTTTTGAAAAGTGACTCCAATTCTACTAAGAAAATTCTATCTTTGTTTCCTTATTTATGTAAATATAATTCTCACTTGAAGTTTTGAATTCATCTTTGAAAATTATTATAAAACATTTGACATGTGCATTAATATTTAAAATACAAGACGAGTAAGACTTATCAATTGAACTCTTAATATATAATGCTCAAACATTATTTACTAATATAGTGGTCTGATTCCTCATATTGCTATCTTTATTAGGGTAATCTTAATTTTTTTCCTTTCTTAGGTGATATATTGTCCTATAAAGAATTTATCATTAATAAAAACTCAAGTTAGGAAAGATTTGGAAAAGAAACCATTTTAATATACAATATCTCTTGTATCTCATTTCCTTGTTTTATATATCAAATGAGTATGTAATAATGTGATAAAAATAGGTCCATATGCATTTTGAGATTTATATAAAGTTTAATATTAAAATTTGTTTAGATTTCTTTTGATGATGACCTTATTTTTTTTTCTTTTTGTACTTTATCTAAACTAGATTGTTTTGGTATTTGAATGTGCACAAATAATCATCATTATTTAAAGGATATGTTTAATGAATTTTAATCATTTCAAATCATTAAATTGTTTAAGTTGATGAATCAAGTAGTCTTTCTATGTGAGACTATTATAAAGAATATGTGGTTAATGATTGACATTATAATAAATATATAATTTCCAAACTATTAATATATATGTATAATTTTTTAGTTTTGGTGCACAATACTAATATATGACTTTCAATCTTAATATAGAACTTCAAAATGGATAAGAGTTGGATACAACTTAGAGGTAAATTTTGTGCAGATTATATAATTGGTGTTAAGTGATTTTTACAATTTGCAAAGGATAACCTAGGTGATGTTGAAAAGATTTGATGGCCATGTCGATATTGCAAAAATGTTGATTTTTCAAATGTTTGAGGAAGCTGAAAATCATTTATTCTAAAGGAATGGGAAACACTTATAATCATTGGATATGTCATTGTGAAACTTTAAGGTCTAATTTAGAGAAGAATGACAAAGTATATGCTAATGAGAAAAGGAGTTTTGTTATGGATGATGGACGTCCATGAAATTATACATGATGTGCTAATAGGAAACACAAATAGGGATGAGGGCTCTAATCCTTCAAGTAGTGATCTTTACCTAGGATGTAAAAGTCATTCTCTATTGTTGGTTGTCATAAAACTCCTTCATTTGATGTCCTTACATCATCTTAGTAATAAAGCTTTTGAAGAAAATATTGCATTCATAAAAAGTAGTTTTCTTGAAAAAAATATCCTCCCATATTCCGTTTATGAGTGAAAGAAGGTTTTACATGACTTAGGTTTAGGATATGATATCATACATGCATGTAAGAACAATTAAGTTTTATTTTGGAAAGACTTGGAAGATGCAAATGAATGTTCAGAGTGCAACATATCAAGATGGAAAGTTAATAATAACAAAGATGCACACAAGAAAATACCACAAAAAGTGTTACGATTTTTCCCTTTGAAGCCAAGGTTACAATGGTTGTTTGTCTCATAAAAAATAGCAATTGACATGAGATGGCATGAGGAAGAAAGAGTTAAGGAGGGCAATTTGATGAGACATCTAGCTAACTTAGAAATTTGAAAGGAATTTAATAGATAATTTCCATGGTTTTCTATGGATCCCCATAATGTCATATTAGGTTTAGCATCTAATGGCTTTAACCCTTTTGGCCATATGAACAATGATTATAGTATGTGGCCGGTGATAATGATACCTTACAACTTTCCACTATGGAAATGTATGAAAGATACATTTCTTATGATGACTTTGTTGATACCTAGGCCTAGGTTTCCTAGAATGGACATTGATGTTTTTCTTCAACCATTGATTGATGAATTGAAAGAGTTTTGGGAACAAAGAGCACAAACATATGATGCTGTAACTGGAGAGATTTTTAAAATGCATGCAACTATCTTATGAACTATTAATGATTTTCTTGCATATGGTGATTTGTCTAGGTGGAGCACTAAAGGGTATAAGGCATGTCTTGTATGTAAAACGAATGCTCTTTTTATACCATTGCAGGATAAAATTAGGTTCCTAGGTTATAGATGCTATTTGCCTAATAACTATCCTTGGTATCGTGGTAGAAAATTTAATGAGTAATGTGAAAATCGATCCCCTCAAAAGGAATTTTCAAGCGAAGAAATCTTAGCACTGTTAAAGCCTTTGAAGAATACTAAGTTTGGAAAACCTCAAGGTAGGGGGAGAAAGCGTGCCACTTCATTAGGCAATTGGACTAAAAGAAGTATCCTTTTTGAACTTCCTTATTCGCATAAGTTGAAATTGCGTCATAATCTTGATGTTATGCATATTGAGAAAAATATATGTGAAAACATCCTAGACACATTGCTTAGCATTGATGGAAACAACAAAGATACAATAAAAACACGCTTGGATTTAGAGAAATTAGATATAAGAAAAGAGTTGCACTTAAAATATATGGGTGATAATATAAGAAAACCTTTGACATGTTACACATTATCAAAGGAGGAGAAGACAAATTTTTTGCGAGTTCCTTAGCTCTCTTAAGTTTCTAGATGGATATGATGGAAATATTTCTAAATGTATTAGAGTGGATGAAGGTAAGATAGTTGGCTTGATGAACCATGACTATCACGTTCTTATACAAAACCTACTTTATGTTGGCATGCGTGGTTTTCTAAACAAAGATGTTTTAGGAGTAATCACTGACTTGGCAAAGTTTTTCCATGAGTAATGCTCAATGAGTCTCAAAGTAGAGGTCTTAAAAATCTTCAAAATAAAATTGTTTTAACATCATGTAAGTTGGAAATGATATTTCCACTAGCATTTTTCGATGTAATGGTTCACTTGCCATAAGAAGCTATTTTAGGTGGGCTAGTACAATATTGACAGATGTATCTAATTGAAAGGTACAATGATTAATCTTAAAAATTTTATTTTACATTGATATGAAGACCAAATCTTGAGATCTTTTATTTGAATGTCATTAGATTTCTAGGAAAAACTAAAAAAAAATGTATGCAATAAAGCTCATCCAGAGGGTTCAATTGCAGAAGCATACATTGTTAATAAATGCATGACATTTTGTTCAATGTATCTACATGGAGTTGAAACTCGATTTAATCAAAGAGATAGGTATGATGATTGAGAAGATGATATCAACCCAGTAAGCTTATCAATTTTCTCACAAAACATTCGACTATTTAGTCATAAAGCATATAGGATCCTTAGTTAGGATGAGCACCAACTGCTTCATTAGTATGTTCTCCATAATTGTGAAGAGATTAATTCTTTTTTGAGGTATAAATATACAAATATACACATACTAATTACATTATATTTATCTGATATCTTTTAACCATTATTAATATATTTGTAAATTTTCACTGAACATGAGAGCTTGCTCCTAAGGGAATCTATGACTAATGTGTTGAAAAGACAAAAGGAATGATTTCCTTTGTGGTTTCAAAAAAATGTATAATCATTTTACCTGAGAAATTTATTAATATATACTATCAACATAAACTAATTAAATTTATTTCTCTTATATAGATGAGACAATTACACAAGGAGGGTTTACTAAAGGCCACAAAAGAGTTATGCTCTTTAGTAGAATTTCCTGATATTAGTGTCAATTATTATCATGGATGTGTAATAAATGGTGTTAAGTTTCTCGTATAAGATTTTGATAAGCATCTTGTCACTCAAAATAGTGGTACTGTTGTGGAAGGAGAGCATAAGGGGAACTTAATCAACTTCTTTGGTAGTTTGACTGACATTCTTCAATTGCAATAATATAATAACTTTCAAGAAGTACTATTTAAGTGTAAATGGTATGAGCTTGAGCGAAATAAGCCTATCTACATTGATAGTGAAATACACTAAATCTTAACCTAAGTTAGGAATATAAAGTAGATAGTTTAATTAGATCAAATAAGTAAACAATAGAAAATAAATAGATAATTTGATGTAAATAAGTTAGTAAATAGATTTGAATTGAAATTAAGATTTAAAATATTTTGCAAGATCATCTATTTTCCTTAGTAACTATTCCTAATAAATCAAACTATCTAATTTTAATCCAATTTTTTATTTTAATCTCCTTTTGATTCCAAATTCGAATTCATAAATCCCAAAACAAATATTTTAAATGTTTTGAAAACTCTTAAACCTTTAAACTTTAGTTATCTTTCATTTTGTAAAACCTTATTAAATTTTGAAATCAATTACTTGCTTAAAAATATCAGTTTTAGACGAAAACCCAGTTTAAATATCAGCTTCTTATAAACTAAACTTTTAAAATATGTTTCTAAATCATGTTGATAATTTTTATAATATATATTCTCAGATTATTTTTAAATTAGTTTTGATATTAAAAATAATTATCAGAAAGGTTTAAAACTTAATACCCCTATTCTAAATTATCTTTAAAATTTTCCTTTACCTTTCCTTTTACTTTTTCCTTCCCCTGCCATTCCTTTTCTTGTTTCATTATGTTTTCCTTCCCTTTCTTTTCTTTTCTTCCTCTTCTTCATTTTCTTTTCTTTTTTTTCTTCAATTCACTACATCAAATCTATATCTCAACAAGGATAAAGAAGAAATCAAAGTTAGGAAACAAAGTAAAAGATGGAAATCAAGATAGAAGTGGGAAAGTCAAGTTAGAAGAAGCTATATCAACTAAGGAGAGGAAATAGTAGAGAAGATCAATTTCATGTGTGTCAAAAAGATAAGTTTTACTTTTTTTCCCTTGCTTAGTTGTTGTTTTCATATATATGATGCATTAAGGTTAGATATAAGTTGGGTTTATGATGAAATTGATGAATGATAGATATGTGGGTTATGCATGAATAGAGAAGGGTTTAATGAAGTGGGTTGATGATGTAGGATGAGAAAAATATGTTTGGAAAGGTTGTGAATATGATTTTGATCTTCTATGTTGTTGTTAGAATGATTTAGTTGATGTATGTGATGAGTAAGTAGTTGAAATAGGATAAAAAGAAAAGGAAAACATGTAGCTAGGATCCTCTGTTCATTACGGGCATGATGTAGCTCGTGATCTTCTCGGATCATGAATTTTTTAGTGTCAGAGCCTAGATCACAGCCATGACAGAGGGGGTTATCTTCTCGGGTCAAAATTTTTCAATGCAACACTATTTTGTAATTTAATCATAAATTTTTCATCCAAACTTGGATTAAGATAATTCAAAATGCTTTGGAAAGCTTAAAAAGAGATCTACAACTTTTATGTTTTAAGTTTTTGCAAATTTTAAAAGTAACAAGGCCTAAATTTTACTTGTTTCTAGCTGTTTTATATCCAACAAGGTTGAAAACTTGTTTTACTAAGTTAAGTGTTTGTAGTTAAATATAAAATGAATCTTTTTGAGTTAAAATGAAATGGATAAATAATGGTTAATGTGTTATAGTAGTTAATTGATTAATTAAGGTGAATTTATGAATTCAATGAATAATTGGGATAAATATAGAAGATAGATATAAAATAAACTACAATGAGCTAAGATGAATTGGATCTAGAATAATATGATTAAATAACTAAGATGCTAATAGATATTTCATGATGATCTAATGAAGTAAATGAGTATAACTACAAAATTGGATTAAGTAATCAAGCTAGACCAACATAGACATAAGTTAACATGAGTCTTAGATATAAAATGAACTTAGCTAATTAATCTAAGTTCAACTTGGCTTAATAAAATTAAATGAACTAAAATGAAGTAGATCAATAATATCTAATGTCATATGTTTAATATTTGAATAATTAGGATTAAGTTAAGTGAATGTATAAGTTTAGTAACTAATTGGATTTAACATAAAACTTAAGTATAACATGAACTTATGTAAAGAACTTAAGTTCAGTTTGGTTTAATGAACTTTCATGAACTAAAATTAATTAGTTTGATTAATTTTAATCAACTTGGTTAAGATTAAGTTAATATAAATCTTAAATATAAAATGAACTTAGTTAATCACTCTTAGTCCAACTTGACTAATTAGACTTTAATAAGCTAAAATGGATTAGATTGATTAAGTTTAATTATCTTAGCTTAGTAATTGAATTAAATGATTAATCCTAATCAATTTGGCTAAGTTAAGGTAATATAAACTTAATAAATATTAATTAGCTTTAATTAATGAATTAGGATAATCTTAGTTTAACATGGATAATATGTTGTTTCAAATATGTATTTGCTTATGAATTTTATGTTTCTCGAATATGAATGTTTTGTTGATGTTTTTGTAATGAATGACTATGATCAAAGTGAAAAGAAATACTTTGATAGACAAAAAAGAACTATCCGTATTTTGGCAGTGCGATATTCGCAGCCATAGCGAGATTCCAAATTAGTGTCTGATCAAATTGGAATTTAGAATGGATGTATAATATAAATTTTGATGTAAGTAGGTTAATGATTAAGATACTTATGTAATTTAATTTCTTAAACAAATGTTTGAGCCTGGCTTCTAAATCTTTTGGGTTTTTCTTTTAAGAGGGCGTTTGAGCCTATGTTTGGGTTTTTAATATAAAAGGTACGCAGTAACTTGCGTATTAGATGCTAGGATAGACATATTAAAATGAATTAAAATTTAAAGATGACCTAATAATTGAGTGTTGCTTGTGCTTATACCGTTGAATCTTATCCGGGGAATGGTAACCCTATCATGATGCAATGGCATGGTAGTTAGGCACTGAGATATCATGATACAATAACAAATATACATGATGCAATGATACAGCATGATACAATGGTGATTTTATATGTGACTCAGCGGGTAGCTAATGGGGCGAATGGTTTGACGTGATATTCACTTAGGCTCAGAAGGAAGTAACATATTTTGATTCACATTTATGGGACCAGTTAAACTAACTGATGTTATAGACTGGGATAAGTGGTGTGTATGAAGGCTCTGAACCCTAGATGAGATTATTTTCTCTTTCTCAATTAAATTTAGAAGATATAGGGATCTAGACTACCTATATCAACTCCCTAAACAACTGTTGTTACCCTAGACCATCAGATTCCCTTTAGCTTGTTTCGGAGTGTGAGTACTCCATTGTTGATTTGTTTATTTTAAATGGAAAAATAATAACTTATTGGTTGATGCATTGCATTTAGTTAAGCTTGAGTGTCACTTCGTATGTATTGTGTTACTGTGTACTGGACTTTGACTCATTATTGTTATTGTTGCTCTTTTTCTAGGTTTTCGATTGATGATTAATGAGGATAAATGTGATGTGATGGTGATGGTGTTAATGTTGATGATGGGAATATGATGATGATGTAGATGACGGTGTTGTTGTCGTTGAGTGATGTTGGTGATGATGATGATGCATAACTCGGGTTTTGGGCGATCCTGAAGATATTGAGAGGAGAAGTGTACTGGGTTTAGGATTGTAGATTTCTTTTGTATTTGTTTTAAGAGTTGGATTTACATTTTTAAGTTGTATTATTCTTTGCAAGGGCCTGGTGATGCCCAAAAGTGTTTGTAATTATTGATTTACTCATCAGAGTAGATTATAAAATGATTTTATAAATTTTTTTTTTCTTAGAAAGTTGGTTTACTCTAGTGAGAGTAGAGGTTTTTATAATATTTTTATAAAGTTTAGTATATAACTACTAAATCCAATTATATTAGAGATCTAAACAAACGATGTCAATAATTAAAATTGGTTAGTAATGTTCAATATAAACATATTATTCTAGGAAGCCTAAGCGTGTAATACATAAAATATTATATGTGGCGATAATGCCTTTATTAAATTTAGGACGTTACAAATAATGATTTCACTAGTGTCAATATAACAAAGGCATGGTATAAAGATGATCGATACCCACTTGCAAGTCAAGCGGTTCAAGTTTTTTTATGTTGTTGACATGAAATTAGATGATAATTGGAAAGTTACACAAAGAGCACATCATCGCTATTTATATGAGCCAATCTTTCTTGATACAATGGACAACGTTAATAACCAAGTAGATGTTAGTAATGTTTATATGTTTCAACAAGAATTATCCAATTATATAATTAATATTGAAGACTGTCGTGAGATTGACTCTTTAGATCGTATGATATTGAAGCTGATGTTGTCAATGTTGAGGCCTTAGGGAATCAACATATCAATATTTCTATAAATAATGAAGATGATGTAGATTCTGGAAAATGAGAAGTTGTCATATGATGTAAATGAAAAAGATGATATTGATGAAGAAATTGATGTAGATTGCGATTTTGAATGGTAGGAATGATATATTGATACATATTTCAAATCCCAGTGTAAATATTTGTTGCAGTTATTGTTTAATGATCTTCAACAATTTGTGTTTTTTGTATTTACAAGCAAGGTATCTAGAGTTCATTTTCGTTCTTAACCATTAGCTAAAGGTAAGAATGGTCGTAGCTATAAATAAATTTTATATAATTAATTTTTAATGATTTTTTACAAAATCGTTATTTTATGTTTTTTTTTTTGTATATATAGTCATGGTATCTAGAGTTCGTTCTCATTGTCAACCATTAGCTGAAGGAGAAAATGGTCATAGTGGTAAGAAAGTACCTTAGGCTGACTTACATATTGAAACATGGTATGATTATATGGGTGACAAAGGTTAGAGAAATGTTTGAACATTTTGATTTGGAAAATTTATTGTCTCTAGTTTCATTCATTGTATTTCAGCATTCCAAGCTTTAAAGAGTAGCCAATAAGTGTCTTTGTTAACTCCCAACCTAACAGACATTAGTGCAATATGTCAAAACCCTCTATTCTTTCGCTCTCGCATGAACAAAGATACTAAAAAGAAATTGGGCAATAGCATGTTATTATTTGTGAATTACTAGGCATATTGACTTATGACTTATTAAAATATGACATGGTTGGATGGATGATTATGAAAAGAAGATGACTAGATGTTGTTATGATACAAAATTTAGTAATTTAAAATTGTTGGATGCTTGTAGGAAAATAATATTGCAAGATTTTTATTTTATAATAAGGTAGAAAATTAAAATAAAACATTTCTTGGCCTAGGGATGTCACTATGCCAATGAAATAGTGTTGATTAATGGAGGGAGGTTTCTTTCATGAAAGCCTTAGGAGATTTTTTATGAACAATTGTTTGTTAAACCACATACATGTATAAGCTATAGTAAGTATTATACTTTGTATATGTTATTTTATATATAGTTTTTTTTTTATTTGATGGGGGTTAAGAGTTACAACATATGATGTGCTATTAGAATGAGACCAATTATACCAGTGTATTGGAAGCATTTGTAACAAGGCTATGAACTATTTAAAGGGGCTTTGATTCATGTAAGAATAAGTATTAATGTGGAGTGCTTGCGAAGGAATCAGTTACATGATCCTTTATTGCTGTAGATGCAAGGTTCTTCCTGAAGGTAGTAACACAAGCGTTGCATGGGTCTTGTGTCTTGCATGACTTCCAATTGCTAATGAGAAAATGACACTTGATGATAGAATGGCTTGAAGAGTATGACAAAGAGAAGAAACAGGTAATCTCAGTGTCTTGAATGCATAAGTGATGGGTAAGCGAGCTTAAATAGATCTCGCATATGAAACTTACTGTTCTTGAGTATTTGAGGAAGAAATCACTTGAGTTGTCTTATTTGATCTTTCTAAATAAAGCCTTTTCTATAGAATATTGTTTGTCTTCTCTCTCCAAAAGTTGAAATGAAGAGGAGTGGCTGAGTAGTTAGAGGCACTTGGCTTGGATGACGATTGTTAGATCATCTTAGTGATTGACAGATAGGATGGGGCAAGCTTGATTCATGGTTATTCTGAATGAGCTCCTCATGAGCCAAAACCAATATCTATCTTCTCTGTGCATGAGCCTGTTTGAGAAAGGTTAGATGCAGCGAACTAACCCAATGATCCCTATTTCGAGTCCACCAAGCCAAATCTCCTCAGGCCATCCCGATAAATGAACCAGACTCGTTGATCTTTATCACTTAGCCCTCGAGTAAGCCCATATGATAATATTAATAATTTTGAGCCCATTTACATTTTGCCCCACTAACCAAAATTCTTTTGATGGAGTTCAAATATTTTGGGTATCGCTTGATCAATACTCAACACATAATACTGCCAATTGCTCATATAGAGTTGAAGACTTCATTTGTCATTGATGAATCATTGAGCAAAAGTCAAGTATAAGCACTGCAATTATCTTCATTACATATAGTTGTATTATAGTGTGCAAAGTTGTAGCACCGCTTCGATTGCACACATTGCTCTATATGCCTTTGAATGACATTGCCCCCAAGATAATATCGTTAAATAAATCTTTTTCACTAATCAATTGTCTGCATGCCAAATGATTTTATTCACATGGATGACTAATACATTGAGTTGAACTTCTGCATCAGTTGGCATTTCCAATTTTGATCTCTTGAGATGTGTACACCATGCTGTCACACTCCATGACCTCTCGTATAATTTTGACGGAGTATTTGTATTCGCAACATAAAAAGCAAACCTCTACTGATGAAGAACTTTATATATCAATTCACTCTCATTGATATAATACATATTAAGATCTTTGTATGGCATCAAACACGTACATACATTATCATAGAATATGATCCTGGTTCATGCATGGCAATATCCTCCATGTGTACTTTATTTATTTTATTTTTGAAAAAATATGTTCACATTCACTTCCCAACCATTATTCATATCCATATTTGATTTCATTATGATTGGTCACCATCAAATTCCCGTCTTTTTTTTTAATATGCTAAGTGTATACAAAATACCTTTTTTATCTGCTTCGGAAATCCACGGAATGAAACCTTTGACATCAGACTTTCAAGGCAATATCCAACAAGCCCCTTAATTATTTTATTTACTATACTCTTTTCTCCATCTTAAAAATCGCCTATGGAACCTTCCAATGAGCGAGCCGCAACAAAGCAGATATATATATATACGTATATATAGAACCGGTTTCAAATCTTTCTTGATATATCATAATCTCATATTAAATCTAGATGCATCCCTGGATCTTTACTGAAATCACACAAAAATTCACCAAATCTTAGATTTAAAATATCCATGTCTATCTTCATGATCCCTTAACATCCTCTCTTTCTCTCTCTCTCTATATAGCTTGATGTTACCAAGTTTCTCCAATGGTCGCAAGCTAAAATAATATGTTCCAGATGGTAGCAGACTTCGAATGACATGAATTGCAACGGACATGCATGATCAAATTTCCAACGATAGCTAGCCCACTTCCTGCATATGGACACAACATAGTTTTCCCAAAGATTCCTTCCACTCTTGATAAATGAAGAAACTTTATTCACCACTACACCGTTATCGAGTCATACATTGTCAATAATCCCAGCCATGACGGGCGGCGGGAAACTGTGGAGTTTAACGTCCAAGAATAGCTAGCAATTACAGGCTAGCGGAAACGATCCCACATTCTTTTTTGAGGTCTACCTCAATTAACTTTGGATCGGCACTTGTAAAGTGTTGTATGCAGAGTTCTTTCTGATTGTAGTCATGCACTCGTCGTGTGGGTCTCAACGACTGGCACGTGACTTCCAAATACTACTGAGGAGATGACACATGATGATAGGATGGCTTGTAGAGTGTGATAGGGAGGAGGAATAAACAGTCTCAATGTCACGAATGTACAAATGATAAGTAAGAGAGCTTGAATGGACCCCGTGTGTCAACCTTATAGTTTTTAAGCAGTTGATGAAGAAATCGCTTGAGTTGCCTTATTTGATCTTTCTAAATAGAGCCTCCCTATAGAATGTTGTTTGTCTTCTCTCTCCAAAAGTTGAAAATGAAGAGAAGTGACTGGGTATTTATAGGCACTTAGCATGGATGACAATCCACTACAAGAAATTTTGACTTTAGAGACAAAAAATTCTGTCTCTGAAAGTGAAAATTCTGTCTCTAAAGACTTTCAGAGACAAATTTTCCATCGCAAATTTCTGTTTCAAAAATCATCGTCGCTAATTCTTTTAGAGACAGATTTATTTTCCGTCGCAAATTTGCTACGGAATTTCTGTCACAAATTTGTCCATGTTTTATAATTAGATATTTTTAAATATCCAATTAGTAAATATTAAATAAAATTATTCCGTCGTAAATCTGTCTCTGATCTAAGACAAATTATTAAAAAAAATACACATTTGTCTCTTATTTATTCTTCCCAAGAGGTTACTCATCATAGAATGCTGTATACTAAGCACACTTAACATTGAAGTTTTCACAAGCATTAAACCGGTAAACCAATTCGTATCTTCATGAGTAAAGTTCCATTACTGTTTATTTAATAGATATCACAATTTACAATATTATAACTATAAAACATTTTACATATCTTTTATAATTTATTTTTATTTTATAATTTCACTTTACCTATTTATTAAGGATTTTAATTAATATTTTATTAAAATAATATATAATATTAATGTATACAATGTTTACATTTTATAATAATTATTTTAAATTATTATTTATTATAAATATATAATATTTTCAGTAGTATATTATAATTTTTTTTCCAAATATGATATTATTATTTAAAAATATTATATATTATGTAAATATAAATAATTTTATACATATAAATTTATATATATTTAATGATATATATTATAATTATACTTTTTACATCACTTATTTAATATGTTATATTAACTTAATAAATTGCATGTTTTTAATTAATGTGTTTATTTTTTATTTCATTTTTGTTACACTTAATAAATTATAAATATATAATATAAACAATATAAAAATATATTTTTCATTAATATATTAATAAAATAATATATAATACCAATTTAAATATATTTAACTAATTATTATATATTATATATATATTTTATTACTTAAATATACTATATTTTTACATAGTATATTATTTTTCCCCAAATGTTATTATATTTTAAATAAAATATAGTATGTAAATATAAATTATGTAAGATATATATAATAAATTTTTTATATTAAAAAACATATGAATATTCATAATAAATATATAATAAAAAATTATAAATAATATAAATATATATATTTTTAATATATTATTAAAATATAATATATTATTTATATATTTGTATATGTTTAAATATACTAAGTTTACATTTTATATTAATTATTTTATTTTACATATTTTATTATTGAAGTATACTTTATTTGTAAGTAGTATTTTATGATATTACTTGTATATAACATATTATATTATTGTTATACACTATTTTATTAAGTTGTATAATTTGATTTTTTTTATATAAGTTATTATGCAAAAGAATATAATAATAGATATAAATATAATATTTATATTTTAAGTACTATTTTTAACTTATGCTTTATAATATATAAATATGTAATGTAATAATAAATATATTATAAATAAAAAATATAATTAGTTGTAAATAACATATGATTATACATATTATAGTTATTATATAATAAAATTAATTTACAAATATAATATATGTCCTTATTATATAATGCACATTATATATATTATATTAGATATGTATAACTAAAACTAAATTTAAAACATAATTTTTATATATACATATATGTAATATTTAATTTAGAGAAATTTGCAACAAATTAAAAAAAAAATAGAAATTGGAGCTAAAATAATTTATTTCCCTCTAAAATCAAAGACAATTTGCAACGGAAAAATTTTCGTCGCAATCAATGTGTAATCCGTCGCAAATTCGTTGCAAAAGCATATAAATTTAGAAGATTATCATAATTTATGTCATCACAAATCCGTCGCAAATCTGTCTACAATTCATTTTTTTAGAGATAAAAATTTTCCGTCGCAAATTTTCTATCTCTAAAGGCTAGTTTTCTGTTAGTGATCGTCATATCTTAGTGATTAACAGATAAGATGGAGCAAGCTCAATTCATGGTTTTCCTAAATAAGCCCCTATGAGCCAAGGCCAATAGCTATCTCTTTTGTGCATGAGCTTACCTGAGAAAGGTTAGATGAGGCGGACCAGTCCAACGATTCCTGTTCTAAGCCCATCAAACTAAATTTCTTCAAGCCATCCAATAAATGAACCATACTATTGCGTCCTATCATTTAGCCCATGGTCAAGCCTATATAATAATATTTATAATTTTGAGCTCATTTACAGCAGTTTTCCTTAAATTGAAATTATAGGTTTTGGGAGAAAAAAGAGGATTAGGAAATGTGGGAAGTTAGCACATAATGCAGGGATAAGGTAATTTTGATAAATTGCTTTAGTGTCTGTTAGGTGTCTTAACCATTCAATTGCATAATTTTTAGTTTTATATTAGGATTGACTTTATAGTGGTAAGAATTCCCTATTTTATGTTTGTATTTTGATAGAAAATTCTCACATGACAAATTCATTTCAACCTATGGAGAATATTTAAGGATTTTATTTTGGCTCAGACATAAGAAGAGAAAGAACACATTAAGGTAATTTATGAATTTTTTAGTTATTACTCTTACCAGTGTTCTATATATCAAGTAGGTTTGGAAAGAGCTCCAATTATTATTATTATTAGCATACACAGTCTCATATATGTAATGTATATGTCGCATCTTTCTTTTAATAGTTCTTTGTATTTAGAAATAGATCCAATTAACATATATTATTGTAATTAGCACGTATATTTTTATATCATAACAAATGTAAGTATTCCTTATCATATGTTATTTGTACTTCTATAGAAATTCTCACATGGTAAATTCATCTAACTAATCCTGAACATTGATGGATCTTGCGCAAATGTAAGAAGAGAACGTATGCTTCTAGGTAATAATAATTTTTTAAAATGGTATAGTTATTACTTTTAACATTTTATATATTGAGCGAATCTTTAAATTTAGAAAACAAAATTTCCAAAATGATAAGGAATTCTAAAAACTTCCATTTATTGCTTCAACTTTTAACAGTTTCACAAAATTGGCTTTGTAATTAGGACCATAGTCAATGCACATAATTACCAATTAAAAAAGTATTATTAATGAAGATGTATAAAATGCAAAAACCTCTCAAATTTTGTATTATAAGAGAAGCTTTAATTAGCATACATTGTTATGATTAACATATATATATATATATATATATATATATTCATACATGTAATATGCATACCACGTCTTTCTAGAATCCTTTCATTTTGAGCAGCTCTTCAAATTTAGAGAGAGATCCAATTAACATTGATATTGTGATTAACTATGCATGTATATATACGCCACTCTTTTAGGATTCCTCTTAATTTTTAGCTCTTTCCACATATATATAACACTAATTCTGCTCTTTTTGGTCTGTTTTGGTTTTGTCATATTCTTGCATCTCAATCTATTTTATATTGTAGTCTTGTTTGCTATCTAGTAGTAGCTACTATGTATGTATTTACATGATTCTCTCTTTGTTTTTTTTTTTTTTTTTTCTAAGAAGCAAAAATTTAATAAGTAGATAAGATGTTCTTTGAATAATAAGACTATATGAATCTTTATTATTATCCTGACAAGCTTGTTATAAGATTATTGTAACACTGAAATGTTTTTTTTTTTTTTTTTGGTGTTTTAGAGAAGCCACTTGTTCGAGGCAAAAATCACAACTTAAAGCTGGAGAAGTTGCACAGTCAAGGTGTTAAGCGTGTTATTGAAATTATAACTAAAAATGGATGACTAGTAGGAGAATTTGCTTCTATGTTTTCAACTGAGATAGGCATACGGATATGCTTCCATTGTCCACTTGATTGTGTTGGATGGAAAGTCATTGGAAAAAAGAAACACAAAGGACAGAGTTTTTGCACACATGCAAGTATATAGATCAAATTAACCACTTTTTATGCTTTAGAAAACAATACTTCTAACCTTTTTGCTATATCTATGAATACTTTGACACAAAGGGATGGGATGATCAACCTAAAGTTCAAAAGTTGTAAGCAATATGTTTGCTAATTTATATAAACAATTTCCAACTTGTCATGATCATTACAAAAAGATGGGATGTGGAGAAATTAGGAGGTGAAAACCTTATATTGACCTAAAAGGAAGAGGATATGTGGTTATCTACGTGTGATATTTTTTATTCAGAGAAATATCAGGTAGATTATTTTGATTTATGTGCATAATAATAGTTTCTTTTAAAAAAAATTTATTTATTATTTTTTATATTAATTAAAATGTAGCAACGCTCAAGGTCAGGATGTTAGAATCATAGCCACATATACATCGTAATGGATCTCAATCATTTGTACAAGCATGCCATATAACAGTAAGGTTTCACATATTCATTTACTTGACAATTAAATCTCTTTAGTACTTATATTGTCAATTTTATTTAAGTTCCATGTTCAAAATTGCACTTGCATACCATTATTTAAACACTATTGCTTTCGAAATGTTTAATGACCTTTTCGTGCTAAAGAAAACTATGTATGTTCATTGTTGCTATGATTTTGGTTTAATTATTTGATGTTATTCATAAGGTATTACATGCTTAGTCATCATTATTTGTTATGTTACCATAGGCTAAAATGTTTGCTATACAAAATGAGCCTCCTCGAAGCAACAAGCGGCCACCAATTGAAGATGAAATTTGTATTGCGGTTTTAGGTAAATGTTCAGGGTATGTTAATGGACTTGGTCATGGTCCAAAACCTCTACCAAGAAATGAAGATGGGTCATATTCTACTGAGGTTTAGGGCTTAAGAGAGGACTTAATAGATGTAAGAGAGAAATTAATTGGAACACAGGAGTAGTTAACAAATACATTACAAGAGCTAGCTAAGACAAGAGATGAATTGAGTAATACTAATGCTGGACTACAAGAACTTAGAGAAATAGTGAGACACCAAACAGAGCATATGACAATCATGCAAGCTAACTTACGAGAAATTAATTTAGCTCAAGTAATTCCAATGTCGATGAATGACAACAATCAAAACTTGAATTGGAATGTCTTGTCATACATAATATTGTTGGAGTATATATGTGTTTTTTGTGAAAAATATACTTACTGTTGGTTAGTGAAAACTTATATTATTTCTTTTTATTCCTTTTCACTATCTAGATTTTCTAAGTTGGCAAGGCTTTATGATCATATCTATATCAAGTTCAAGAGTCAAGTAATTCATCCTTCTTTTTAGTTTTATAATTTGGAAAATTAGCTTGTAGTTAGAGACCTTGTTGTTGATTTAGAAGCTCATATTAAGTATTTAGGTTACAATTTACTTTTTGTTTTGTTGTGAGATATTAAGTTATGTTTAAACTTTATATTAATTGGCAATGTCATCAATTTATTAGTTTTATTTTTTTTTTCTTTTTTAGTTATACTTATTATAGGAATGGGTGCAATGTGGTTGAAGCACTGCAAAGCCACTTATAAATGAAAAACATGTGATAATATTATGAGAATATTAATAAAAAATATATAAGACAAATTTATTAACCAAAAGAAAAAAATGGTGGCTAATTGTAATTTATACTTAGTAACCAAGTCATATTTGGTAGTTGATAACATGTTTTTTAGCTAGTAAATATTGCTATTTAGTATGTTTTCTAATGCCTTTAACCACCTTAGTATGGTTGTGAAAGATAACAATTCATTACTAACTTGTATTTAGAAGCTAGTAGCATAATTTTTAGTTACCAAATATTGTTATTGGGTACCATCTTACTATGCTTTAACTGCCAAATTTAGTAGCAAAAGACATAATTCTTTAATACCAAATGATATTTGGTAGCTGATAGCTATACATTTAGCTAAATCATCATTATTAGCCACTATTTTATGACACTTTTAGCTACCCAAAATTTGATTGCAAAAGAGGTACCTTTTCATTACCAATTAAAATTGGTAGTTTATACCCTTTAGTAACTTCTCAAGCACTACTAAATAAAAATTGGTAGCTAATATGTTTGGCTACCAATTTTGATATTTTAGCTACCATTTAGGTTGGTAGCTAAATGTCAAATTTGTTGTAATAGACTACTATGATATTTAAGCAAGATGCATGAGTAAGTGATTATGGTCTTTCACATTGACTATGCTTGTAATGTAGTTGCATTTATTTTGTAAAGTCGTTGAAAAAGGACAAATTGCATGGGGATTGGGAATACTGCCCATTGTGTGCTGAATGAATGGATGACAAAGTTCTAAGATCTTAAAAGATAGTTACTAGTGTGCAGTGATCTATGAAGCATGTGCGTATTGCATGTAAATAATGATCGTTTGAAACTTGGGTGATCACTAAATAATAAACCCTAATCATATGCAACTAATGCATTAAGCACACATGCATTACACAACATCATAAATTGCATTTTCATGGTATTCATGTCACATGTTAGTCACCTAGTTTTATGGTTATGCTGTGTTACTCCAGTAAATCTAGCTTTGCTAAAGATTACAATTACTTTGTCAACCTCATGAGAACTAAGTAGGCACCGAAGGACATAGCCTGAGTTAGAGTTGACATGGAGCAGCTAACACTTAGTGGAGTTTTGAGGTTCTAAGAGAAGTTAAGACTATAATGATTATATATATATAATATATATATAATATAATATATATAAATAGTAAACAAGTTTGAAAATTTCTCCTTTCTTAGTCCTTAGTCGCTCCTGGGCATTAATTAATTGAGCTGGTCCTTCAACCCAAAGAAAGAGTGTAAATCTCCATGGGTTTGACTTATGATTATCCAAACTATGTTTGTTTCATATGGTTAATTGTTGCATAGCATATGCATGCTAATCAAACTTGTTTATCCTTGTTTAATATGTGTTGAGATCTAGTCATTCACTGGGCTATGATTTCACACTCCTATACATTTGAATGGTTTAAGGGATCATTAGAGTTGATCTATGCTTCGTAGTGGAAAGGTCATAGCTACAAAGGAACCAACGCTTAAACAAGAGGAGAAGGAGTTTAGTAATTTATATAAAGAATAGTCCGAGAAAGATATTTGTATAAGTCTGACGTATTAGTTAAGAACTTAACACAAGTCATGTATGATGATATTCTTGTATATGACTTATATGTATGCGAAATTGGTTATCCTAAACAACCTCATAGTCCTGTTATAAGTGTCTATGCCATGGAATGCTCTACCAGTTGACGTGGAGACCTTCTTCTCTTGTCAGTTATCCCCTCTGCCTGTAAGAATATATATGGATTTCTTTATATAAGATAAAAAAAAGACCATCTTTCTATACGTTCATTAACTTAACTAGTGGGGCTTCCCAAGATTCAAGAGAAGCCTTGATCGATTGATCTACTGAACCTGGAAACTCCTCATTTTGAGCACACTTCATTGAAAACCTAAAGTGGCTTTAGCATGAATGTTCACATCTCCATGTTATTATATGGTGCATCAATACTGCTAGGGTATCCCGTGAGGTTGTGATAGCATGTCGTGATTTATCATCGCAATTGTCGTTGACATTTAATCGCTAAAGAAAAACATAGTCGTGCAAAAAGAAAAAGCAACAAGTTGGTCCCACTACCGGTAACATCAATCACATCAGCTGTACAAAATGAAAAGGCACACTTCCTGAATTTTGAAGCATGCATGGAGGAAAATATAAAAAGGTAACATGGGGATCCCATAGCCACATCAAAGCAAAATGAAAAAAGATAACAATGTGGTGAAGTTTTAGAGGCCAAAAGTGTATCATGAGAATGAATCGGGATATATGTAAGGGAACAAAAAAACACACTACTTATATAAAACACGATATAAGTATGATGTGAAACATGATATCACAATTTATATTGGCTATTGGTGTGTAAATATTCATACCTCGTTTTATAGACCTGATTTTACTATAGTATTTTAGTAATTAATTTTATCAAATTTGTATATTGGTAAATTTTTTTAGCAACGGTAATCATGTGTTACGCCTGAAATTTGGGTTGGTTTTTAGGGGAAAAAAAAAAGCTAATAGAAAATCCAAACTGAATAAAAAAAATAAAGTAAAAAGTAAGTAATTAAGGAAGAGTAGGTTATGCATTTAACTACCAGGATTTGATCTCTACTAGGCTATCTCTTGTAATTATGAACTTACTTAGACTATAATAGGTTTCTATATGACCCTTTGACTTTTGAGCCAACAATTATGATTTTAGTATTGTTGGGAAGTCCAATAAAGCTAAAATAAATTAAAGAATAAAGAGTCTATCAAAGCAGATTTATTCCTCAATATTTACTGAAAACTCTGAGGAATGAGTGATATGACGGTTGTTTATGCAATAAAATGGGCTGCTTAGTAATCAAAGTTGTCAAATGATCAACCACAAAAAAAAAAAAAAAGCAACAAAGTTGTTATGATAAGTAATCTTTTTACTCCTCCTCTTATTGGTCCTTTCACACATATTTAATTTTTACAAAATATAAGCCTCTCACTCTTACTCCTATTGGTCATTTCACACATATGTAATCTTTATAAATATATATATATATATAAATTATTTTAAGCTAATAAAATAAAATGGGACCCATAAAAATTTGGAAAAAGTAGATAAGTAATTCTTTCAAAGTGACCAGACATAAAGTAGAGAGTTATTTTAGATACCGAAATAATATTTTAAGCAACTCTTTAAGTAACTAGAGATAAAGATGCTCTTATATAACTTATATATATATATATATATATATATTAGGGGATTAATTTTCTATGCAAGTCCATGGATTAAAAATGAATCTTGATGAAGCATCATATATATCTAAATATAGTGCTTCTTCCGTAATTTATGAAGTTAATTAACTAGCTTTCGAAAGCTCAATTGGTTAAAGGAAAATGAAACACACCAATTTTATTAGCTGACATTTGTCAAGAAAGAAAAATTTGAAACCTTGAATTTCAATAATTGCTCATAAAACTCTCTTAATGATTAATGAAAGAAGAAATCACTAAGAAGATCCAAAATGTTAATGTCACGACGTAGATGTTCAACCACTATCTCGAAGGGAACGCAATGATAGCCATTTTGGTAATATGGGCTTTTTCAACAATTAAATGTAATGGATTAGCATCTTGGGATAATTGTCATGGTCCGAGAGTTGAGGACTTTATGGTGGTATTTAGCTCGAGCATATTGAGTTATGAGTGGTATCAGCAGAAGGTTTGTTCATGGTGTGGGTTGTCTCTAAAGACAGGTCTAGCCTTCCGTAGACAAACTGGTTGGGAGTTGATGCCGCTCTGCTGATGAGGCCAAGGCAGGCTGAAATCAATTAGTATAGTTGAACCTCCCAAATTTATGAGGGATCGAGGCAAAGCCAAGAGGGCGCTCCTTATAAGAATGTGGGGCTCAGAACTGATCTGGGAAGATTAGGCTGGCTCGCCATCCAGATTAACAACAAACAATGCTTGGAGGGATGATCGAGCGCTGCACGGAACTTTTGAGTGGTGAAACTCCAGTCTTGTGACAAATCCTAATTCAACCCATCATAATTCCTTAACAAGTACTTTGATATTTTTTTTAATCCACTAAAAATTGTTTGTATTATTAAACATAGTACAAGGTTATTTGCAACAATATCGATTAAGAATATTTTTTTTTAGTTTAAAAGACTTGTAGAGAGTAACTTGAAAAATGATGTTATCTTGTGAAAAGTATAAGTTGCTTACCTAAAGGGGTTTATTTTTTATATGAGTAGAAAAACTCTTTCTTAAAAAGAACAACGTTATTCACTTAACGGATTCTTTTTAACATGACAAACTAAAGAAAATAGACAAAATGTTCTCCAAAAAATAATTTTCTCAAAACAATATATTTTATAAATTACTTTACTTTTTTAAAAATAAAATTTGAATACAATAAGTATTTAATAAATTTAATTTTATAAATAGTTGTTAAAATATTAAGTTTTATAAAAAAATGTGTATTTATTTTTTAATCTTTTGATGTCCTATTAGTACACGTGACTTAAAATACTATTAGGGTATGTTTGGTTTATTGATTTGATATCTGTTTGACATCTATTTCATATCTGTTTTAATCAAACTATTCGTTAAAAAAAATATAGATAAAAAATAAAATTTTTTACTCATAAACAGATCTTACATAGTAAATACATATAAAATACAAATGCAGCTAAAATGCAGATAAAAAAAATACCGTCCAAATAGCGTAAAAAGATAAAAAGCAAGAAGCCAAATAGAAAAAACCTCTTAATTTGATAAGTGAACCATGAGTTTGGTAAAGCCCTACCAAGATTAATTAAAAAAAGAAAAAGAAAAGAAAATCTTCGACTAAAACTCAGTAATTTCGTTAGCTAAAAATCGTTAGATATATATATTATATATATATATATTATATCCTTAGAAATCCGATTCTCAGCAAGTGCTTTGACAGCTTTTATTTCTCTTTGCAAATATTTATGAAAGGATAAAACACTATTAACATCCAAGTTATCGATATAACGCCATGGATGTCTAGTCACTATATATTGGGGCAATGAAACGACTTCAAGAGAAAAATTTACCATTGATAGGAAAATATCTTATTGATGGTTCAAGTATGAAAATATCATATTACAACTTAATAAGTAAACAACAGTCAACAATTCCATGAACAAGTTGCACAAGCCTTTGTGGGCTTAGCATAGCCCAAACTGTTAGAATTTGTGGCCCATTGTGTAAGTTTATTTTAGAAGGATCATGACTTTTAATCTAAATAACATGATTCTTCATAATGGGTGTCTTGATGGAAGACACCCTTTACCATTTCATGAAGAGGTATGGTCCTCTTCCTACCATTATATATATGTACAAAAGTTGATATTAAAGTAAAAAAAAAAAAAAATGTTCACTCTTATCTTCACTTTGAAAATCCATCATAAAAAAATTAAGGGAAAGGAAGAGAAATCATTCCTTTGGTGAAATAAGGTTGGATTGAAGGGATAAGGTGATCTTCAATAAATTACAGTATTCTTATTCTTGTTCTTCAAATTCAAGATATTGATATGGCTATAAATAAAAGTATGTATCTTATCTATTTTGTTGTGAAAATTACGAAGTTCAAAGATCCTGAAATTGATATGATGAAATAATCATATCATATAAATTATAAAATTATCTTACATGTGGTATTGGTTTACGAACTCATGGTTTTTCAATTATTATGATTGATTCATAATATTTAATGGATTAAGTTGCCATAATGGACACTAAAATTGGATGGATGAAACTCCTTTCAGATTTGGTGAATGGGGCCAATATTTAACGGTCATTGTAATCACTGGAAACATAAAAACTGGTTGCTATGATTTTTTTTTTTCAATTTCCTAATAAAAGCAGTTCATTCTCTGGACTTATGAAATTCTTTAAAGCGGTGCGAAATTCTTTAAATGGATTGTACTATTTCGGAATGTTTTTAAATTTGTCGTAACTGCAATGAAGTGAAGGGACATTGATTGGTTTGAAATGAAACCATTGAATATTGCTTTCATTGGTATATGTTAACCTTTTTATTGAAACGGTGGATTCGAATATAATCAGAAAGATGGCAACCAAATTTTTTTTTTTAATTCTTTTAATTGTTGTTAATAAATTATTAGCCAGTTGAACACTGAAGTCCAATAACATGCGGACTGATTTTATGGAATTTCTGTCCGTAATTCAATTTAAGATGAAATTCTGTAATTCAATTGAAGATGAAATTAATGGTGTAGCTTGGAAAGATGGTCAACGTAGAATTAATTAACCATTGAAGAAACACAGCAACGACGTTCATCATTTGAAATTGAATTGCATGAGTTTCGTATGACAGTTTAAAAAAAAAATGTTTTCTAAATTAAATTATTAATTTATGGATATTTTATGTAATGTGAATGTGTATGCATGAAATTTTCTATTGACTTCTTACTCATTGAAGAATAGAGTATGGTTATAATTATTATAGATGAAATTTATATAATGGATGATTTGCTAGTCACCAAAGTGGTAAAATCGTTATATTTATACATTTCGTCGCATTCAAGTTTCCAATTTATCCATGATTTTTTTTTTTGTAAATGACATAATAGATTATATTTGGGTAAATGAAAAGTTTGTATTATAAGATATTATAAATCATCCAAAGATGGTTTTTGTTTTTATAATACATAACGCAAGTGTTTATGATAAATATATTTTATTTGATTTATTTGTATATCCAAAATAGCAACTATATCAAATTGTATGCATACTTATTTTTGATGATTAATGTTTATATATTTTTTAGTATCACCCAAAGGTGGACTTTGATATATAATTATGTTATTCCATGAGTTGATTGAATCTGAATTTTATGATTGTTCAAAGCATTAATGCCTACTGTATCTTTTATTATTGCAGTATCTGTTCTTATTTCTATGCATTCTCATGCTTCATTTGTTCCAATATTCAATGGATTGAATTTCTTAGATTGGTATGAGCAGGTCCAATTTCACTTGGGTGTTTTGGATCTTGACATCCTTTCAGATTGAGAAACCCACTGTTATTACTGATGAAAGCAGTGATGATGAAAAACGTCTCCATAAACTTTGGGAGAGATCGAACAAATTAAGCCTAATGTTTATGAAAATGACAGTAGCAAACAACATTAAAGCTACTCTTCCCCAAACTGATAATGCTAAGTAATTCATTAAAGTTGTGGAAGAGCGTTCTCAAACTGCTGATAAGTCTCTTGCTAGTATATTGATGGGTACTTCGACCAATATGAAATTTTATGGGTCTCGTACAATGCATGAGCATGTCCTTGAAATGACGAATATAGCAGCAAAATTAAGGACTTTGAGAATGCTTGTGGATGAGTTCTTTTTGGTACAGTTTATACTAAACTCCTTGCCTCTTGAACAATATGGGCCTTTTCAAATGAATTATAACACTATAAAGGATAAGTGGAATATCAATGAATTGATCAGTATGCTGATTCAGGAGGAAACAAGATTAAAGAACCAAAAGACTCATTCTGTTCATTTTACAAGTCATCAAGAAGTTGCATCGAGTTCAAGAAAAGGGCTAGAAAAGGCAAGAAAGAATGTTTACATAACCTAAATGAATCCTCTAAAGATGCACAAATCCACAAAAGGGAAACCAAGTCCCATTTTTGTAGAAAGATTGGACACTTGAAGAAAGACTGCTTGAAACGTAAGGCTTGGTTCAAAAAGAAAGTTAAGCCTTGTGCTTTTGTTTGTTTTGAATCAAATCTTACACAAGTCCCTTATAATACTTGGTGGATTGATTCTGGCTCAACAACTCATATTTTAAATACGATGCAGGGATTCCTTACGATCTAAACTATAAAGCCAGATGAGAATTTTGTGTTCATGGAAAATGGAAACAAAGCTTCAGTTGAAGGAATCAAGACTTATCGCTTGATTTTGGAGACTGGGCATCACTTAGATTTGTTCCAAACCCTTTATATGCCACATTTTCTTACAATTTAGTTTCTTTGTCAAAACTTGATGTATTAGGTTTTTCTTTTAAGTTTGGATTTGAATCTTTCAGTTTGTATAAGGACAATAAACTATATGGTTCGAGAATTTTATGTTATGGTCTTTACAAGTTTAAACTTGATGATTATTTTGCTGAGACCTTATTAACCTCGCATCATAATATTGGAACCAAATGTGGTTTGGTTAATGATAACTTTGCTTACTTGTGGCATAAACGCTTAGGTCACATATCCAAAGAAAGATTACAAGGATTAGTAAAGAATGAAATTCTTCCTACTTTGGATTTTATGACCTTGGAATGTGTGTTGATTTTACTGTGACAACTCTGTAGCGGTCCTCTTCTCAAAGAACGACAAGTATTTAAATGGTGCAAAACACATGGAGATTAAATACTTGGCCGTTAAAGAAGAAGTTTAGAAACAAAAGGTGTCAATCGAACATATTAGTATAAAACTAATGATTGCAGATCCATTAACAAAAGGATTAGCACCTAATGTTTTTTAGAGAATATGTTGAAAGAATGGGCATTATATGACGTCCTGATTAAAGATTATTGTATTTTGTTTGTATGACACTCTCGAGCTCAATTATAGTGTTTCTGTTATTTCCTGTTTTCTATATTGTATACATGATTGAAATAGAATTATGTTAACAGGAATTATCTTCATAAAGACATTAAAGTTAGACCTTTATTTATCTCTTCATTAAGTTAAGGTCAAATTAGAGATTAATGATGTAGTATATGGAGGAAACTATGTCGAGATGATGACGTACAACCGCCATGACTCTAATTAATTTTTAATTTAATTATTGTGATATAACAGTACAATCAACATAATGAAGACTTAGAATAATGTTATCGTGCACATTATTTTTATTCTAAGTTATTAAGAATATATATGGGCCAAGTGGGAGAATGTTAGAATTTGTGGCCTATTATGTAAGTTTATTTTAGAAGAGTCGTGACTTTTAATCTAAATAACATGACTCTTCATAATGAGTGTCTTGATAGAAGATACCCCTTACCATTCATGAAGAGGTATGATCCTCTTCCTGCCCTTACATATATATACAAGAGTTGATATTAAAGTAAAAAAAAAAAAAAAAAAAAAAAAAAAAATTAAGGAAAAGGAAGAGAAATAATTCCTTGGTGAAATAAGGTTGATTAGAGGGATAAGGTGATCTTCAAGAAATTAAAGTATTCTTATTCTTGTTCTTCAAATTCAAGATATTGATATGGCTATAAATAAAGGTATGTATCTTATCTATTTTGTTGTGAAAATTATGAAGTTAAGATCTTGAAATTGATATGATGAAATAATCATATCATATAAATTATAAAATTATCTTATAAAAACCCCATACAAAGCCCAATAGATCTCATCAACAGTTGTGATTGTCTTGATTCATGGATGCCATCAACAACTGGTCTACTTAGTGATCCATATCAAATGGTTGAAATTATAAGTTAAAGCTTTCTTCCCCTCATTTGGAACATGAAAGGTGGCAAGTTTCATACAAATGCTACTACTCTAATAAGATTACAAAAAGATCAAACGATGAATGATATAAGATGGTTAAACCATATCAAGAACAAGAATAAAGTCATATTGGTATCTGAACTTTAAAAAAAAGGAATGATTAGGTACGTTAACCTTAAAATTGATTAACTTAATACTAAAATTTAAAATTGATCATTTGGTAACGAAAAAACTTTAAAATTGATCAATTTTGTATCTAAAAAATTAATATAGGTATTCTTAGTGTGCACAAAAAGTTGTTTTAGATGCTAAATTGATCAATTTTAAAATTCAGGTATCAATTAATCAATTTTAAAGTTCATATATGTAATTGTATATTTTGTTAAAGTTTTAGTATTATTCATAACAGTAATCCTTAAGAACAACATATTCAGGTTAGCATTATATGTCTGCATGAGGAAATCAAGTTGCTCTATTTCTCCTCCTATGCATCTCTTCATGACATTCCTACATGCCATAAACTGAGACTTTTTAGAGGTTGACTAGTGTGCCTATAATATTTGATCAATAGGACCTAAAAACCAAGCCAGGTAATATGTTTTTGTATAAAAGAAATGGTTGTAACTTATAATATGTTTAAATAATGTTTACTTTTAGAAAAATAAATGTTTTATTTGGTGTAAATAGCTTTATAGATTTGATGGATAAATTGCTATTCAATTTCAAATAATAAACATTATGGTGAAATATTATCGTGCATATAAAGTTTAACTAGATACAATAACCATCTTTTTAATAATAATAAAGGAAAATTTGATAGTTATTCATCAAATAAATGAAGTTTAATCGGTAAGCAGCTATATTTGATTTGTTCCTAGCTTTCATGTAATCTAATTTTGCTCTTTGTAAATTATCATTATTTCTAAATTCATCTCGACATAGCATAAAACAATTTATACGGAGAAGAATAACGTTGGAATCAACAAATCTTCTACCTGCACAACATCGACGTACAGGATATCTCTGTCAAAAGCTGCGTCACGTACGACCTCTTACCTTGCACATATAGGACAAGGAGTAGACTAGCAAATTGGAAATGAAAATATTGAATGTAAAGGATTATTTAAGATTAATAATTTCAACGTTTTTAGCTTAATGGTATAATTCTTTAAAAAGTACTGAGATTTTTTAATCCAATAAACTAGTTAACATTTTAAAATATAATACAAGTTATTTACAGAAAATAATATAAAAAAGAAATTACTTTTTACTGTAAAAAAGAGCTGTAGAGAGTAACTAAAAAAAAAATGATGTTTTGTTTTAAAAAGTGTAAGTTGTTTACTTATAATGGGTTATATTTTTCGGTTTGGTGTGAGAAAATTCTTTTAACCTAATAAACAAAAGAAATTAGAGAAAATGTTTCTTAATATAATTTTTATTAAAAGAAATAGGACTTATATGAAATATAGTTTAATATTTTAGAAAAATATTTCTTTTTAAAAATAAAATCGATTAAAATAAATCGTTAAATGAGTTTAACTTGCTAGAGTATTAAATTTTATAAGAGAATTATATATATATATACATATTTATACTTTCATATGTCTTGTTGTAATACACACAATTTAATAATAGTTTTGAAACGAGATAAAATAATGAAAATTAAGAAGTGGAATAAAAAAGCTCGTAAACCATAATTTTTGCAAAACTAACCAAGACTAATTAAATAATCATGATGTTATTAGTCAATATATATATATATATATATAAGTAGACAATCATGATGAAGCTTTTGGTTGGTACACGAGTCTAGGTACTACATGAAAATTTCATGCTTCTGATAAACTTCTGCACAGGACGGAGTAGGTAAAAAGTTTTCAACTCTTACCTTTTTTTGGCATGGCTTTATTGCAACAAATGTATCCACACTTTAAAGTATTCATTTTTATACTTAACTAAATTTTTTATTATTATAGCTAGTTTTATTTCCTCTCTATATATTTTATTTTATTTATTAACATAAAAGAGAGATGAGATATTATTGAATTTTTACTTTTTTCTTAACATCGTGCAACATTGATAAATTATTTGTTTTACGTCAAAAAATAAACTATATAGTATAATGAAGGTAGTAAAAATAACCATAAAAATTCAATTAAATATTAAAATGATTATTTCAAAATTTAATACTAAATTTAATTTTTGAGTAAAGTTAATAGGAAATTCTATGCTCTTGTACGAACTGTATCGTCAAATATTAACGGTTCAAGTGTGATTATACTATTAAAATAATTAATATTCTAATAATTGTATTTATTTTAATATTACATGATTAACATATACATGAAACCGCATAAGCTCCAACATGTACCAAACTTCAACATTTTTGGTATAAAGTCCTCCTTGCTCTTTAGCAGCAAAGTTAGTTCGTCTTCCACGTTCAGCATTTCAGCTTTTAGTGGTACTATTACTTCCTTTTCTTCGCTCTTACTTTCTGTTTCATACTTTTTGTTGATTTCTTAATGGAGAAGAGGTATTAATTGAAGAACAATGGATCGTTTTTGCCAAGAAGAAGATAAAATGAAATGGTTTGAGTCAGAGACTCCACATTTCCACAAAGTATACTTCCCGAGACACTCAAGATAGAAAAACTTGTAATTCTTTCTTACTTCTTCTTTTTATACATTTTTTAAACACCATTTTTAATTTATAGGAGCTTATATAACAAGAAAGCAAATTATTCTGGCACTTTTTTCTTTTTTCATTTTTTTGTGCAGCATATTCCGAAGAATTTCATCTGTAAACATGGAAAACTTCTCTCAGACAAAGTTTTCCTTGAAGTTCCAGATAGTAAAACTTGGCAAATGGATTTGGTCAAGAGTAATGAGCACGAGAACATGGTCTGGATGTCGGGAGGATGGAGAGATTTTGTCAAGTACTACTCCATAGGCACAAATTTCTTTATAGTATTTCGATACGAAGGAAATTCCAAATTCAATGTAATGATATTCGACACCACAATGCTCGAGATAGATTATCCTTATAACAATTCTGTTGGCCGAAAGAGCCGAGTGTGGTGCTAATGATAGTGAGTTCTTGTCACCTAAGATTGAAGAAGAAAGATGATGATAATGATAATAATAATGTTCATGTAGTACAAGAATCCTCCCATGATGCTTCGCCAAGCCGCAAAAGGAAGGCTGCAAACGAGAAGGCAAAAGCCAAACAGTTTATGCATGGAAAAACAACGGAGACCACAAGTTTGAAGATAAAAATGATGCACCCACATGGCTCGAAACATGACCTTGATGGTTTGGAAATTTTACTATTTAAGTTTTAGAAGTAGTTGTGTTTTGTGAATGAATAATTATAGTTCAGAAGAGTTCAAATGTCGTTTTTCTAAATCTTGGGTTTGATATATGCAGGAAAGGCTAGGCAATTCTCGAATCAGGCAAGCGAAATGGCAGCCCAGATGCCTCGTCACTCCACAACCGATTCATCCCCTGGAGCCAGGACTGTTGAAGCAGCAAGTAGAATCAAATCGACCTCTCCCTTCTTCCAAATCGTGTTTTCAGAAGTCAAAATGAAATATTCATTGGTAAAAACATAATAATCTGGAATATCTTGCAAATACTACATTTGTCATGTTAAGGATAATCTTTCCCTTGATGTTTGTTTGTGCAGCATTTGCCTAATGATTTCGTCAGGAATCTAGAAGAAAGAACAACAAGATGGGTGACCCTAAAAGTCCTTCAAATGTCACGCTCATGGCGTGTCAATATGTGGTGCCATCTAGTGAATTCAGTTTTCAAAGAGGCAAGGTTTTGTGCTGGGTGGAGTGATTTTAGAGCCCAAGTTCCTCTACGTGATCGTGATGTTTGCATCTTTAAGCTTGTTAACCAAAAAGACATGGTGTTTCATGTGTTGATTTCAGAGGAATATCTTCATTAAGTGAAAGTATGGATGTGTATAAGTACCTGACATGTAATATCTCTCGAAGGCTCTCTTTTATAAGGATCTTTTGTATCTAAATGTTTTAAAAACATGATTTATATAAATCGAGTATAGGTAATAGCAATTCCATTCTTGTGTCTTTTGAGTTTGTACGTGTCATTCTCTCCCATAGTGTTAGAAAACTGACATTAATTTGTATCAAAGTCATTAGCTTTGGTAATAGATAGCTACTTATGAATTTGGTATATTCCAAGAAATTGTATTTCTAAGTATTAGCTAGAACAGATGTGACCGTGTGACGGCTTTTTTTTTTTTTAATGATGGTAGTCCCTTGCTATATAATTAATGAGATTTACAAATAGGGAAAATTCTCTCATCGATGTATAGGAATTCTATCTACCATCATAATTAATACATATATTTGCACTTATTACATCATTTAATAGGAAACTTAAAACTCTTCACATAGGGATCGACTATTAATAGATTCATTGAAACTTTTCTGCCTGCTACTCATAAATTTTGTTTTCATCCTTTCAACATAGACATCTTATTGAAAAACCCACAATAAGTGCTAATCTACACTTCAAAGATTAAACTCGAATTCACTCAAGTTTGAGCTAAGAACAAACTAGATCTCGGACTCTAATTTAAACCTATGAGTCGATTACAAACAAGCCACGACTAGGATCGTTAACAAGTTTTGTTATCGAGCTTGTATATTATGTGTGTGTGATTATATATAAAATATTTAGTTAAAACCTAATTTCTTTAATTATATATGTATATATATTTTGCATTGCTATTTTAAGGTTAGAAAAATATTAAGATATAAAAAATTTAAGGGAAAAATGACTCGGGCTTCTGTTTAAAATAAATCTTGTTTCAAGCTTGATAAAATGATCATCTTGACTCAAACTCGATTCATAAACGAGGTGAACTCAAGTTTGAAGTAAAACTTGTTATCCAAACGAGCTGAGTTTCATCTTGAATTTCAGGCTCAATAAAATGTTTGGCTCGTTGCTTGAGTTTGAACTCAATAATTTTTAAATGAGTTGAACCAGAGTCTCTAAAAGCTCCACTCTAACTCTTTTAAAGCCCTATAAGCATCATTTAAGCTGTTAATGGCTAAATGTGGCTATAAGAAATAAAACAGTGATTACAAATTTGTCAATGGCTTAGTAGCCATTGGCATCACCTCTAGTCTTTTAAGTATGAGGTGTCAGGTTTGGATTTTCTTTTCCATAGTAATGACAAAATAATTAAATAAATAAAAATAAAAAGGCCTGCGAATTTCTAAAATTCAAATCAAATTATAGGTTTGTTGTATGCAACAAAGTGATGTTCTGCAAATTACGAAAGATAATCGATCATCCCTTTTTTTCTGTAATTATCATTATGATTTGTGAATTTCTTACCCTGGAGACTTCAACTCTCATGGACCATATACCCAGCACTACTTTGACTTTCAACCTTACACACTTAGCAAAAATGACATGAAGACGAACAGCCAAACTTGTCTAAGCATTGATAACTTCCATTTTAGATAATTCCTTAAATTGCGATAATTATGTCATTAAGCTAGTTATGGAATTTGAAGTCCACATTTTTCATCCATGACTAGTAGGGTGTCAGCGGTGGGGTTTCAGGCTTCTTATACAATGTGATGGTGAAGTATTCCATTTGTGAATACATCATTTGATCGTCTCGACCTTTGAAAAATTATGTCATTATTTATTCTGAGCACATAAACAAGTGTGTGATAGAAATGACGCTGCTGGGTTATCATATGAAGTAGCCCTACTTTAAGCGTGAGGTAGATCATTTAGGTGTTCGATTAAATTTATATGAAGGTCGTTTAAATGGTCACAAAAGAAGGATAAAGTGATTAGAAGGATTTGTACACGGGTTTCTTGCCCCATATTGGGCTGAGTATTGTTCAGTTGGAAGCAGTAGTGAATGTATTATATATGGAAAAATGAGATAAAAACTAGTCAATGGTAATTTTATGATTTTCGGTGCCTATTCTAATATAGAATGTGCCAACGAATAAAGCTCACCAACTTAGGTTATGAGCAACATCATTTTTTTGGGCAAATTTAGTTAAGACTTTCAAAAACACGTTTTTTATATTTTGGGAAACTTTTAATTAAGTCATAACTTGTAATAGAAAAGTTCGAGTTATATGCGTTTGTGACATTTTATTTAGTCTTTTTATTGCTTTAGGGTAAATACATCAAAATATATCAACATTTGAGATAAGCTTATTTAAGGTATTAATATTTCAAATGATTAAAAAAAAAAAAAGAAATCAATGTTTGTGGATAAATTTATTTAATATATCATGGTTTCAAGTGGTTAAAAAAATTTATCAACGTTTGACAAAGTAAGTCAAATAAGATATTAATAATTGATCATTAATGAAAAATTTAGAAACTTGATTGAAAATTAATCAAAATATTGATATCTTAAATTAACTTTGCTTAATGTGTATACATCTTTTTAACTACTTGAAATATTGATAACTTAAATGAAGGTACCCTCAAACATTGATACCATCTAGTGTAATTTACTCATTTACTTTATATCTATAGATTTTATGGACTTTCTATTTTTATAGTTTTTCTTATTTTATTTTTGGCGGCTTTTGGGGTTGCAGATATTTGTATGTCATAGGGCAAAGAATACAACGATTGATGAATATTATTATTTTTTAGCATTGTATTGCTCTATTTTCCCAAGAATTTCGAACTCTCATACAGCTTTGAATTTGGTTGGCTATTTTGTTTGAGTGCTCCTATAATCAATGGACAATAAAATATGAATCAACGTTTTGTAAAGTTTATTTAAGTTATCAATGTTTTGATTAATTTTCAATTAAGTTTTCTTAATTTTCATTAATAGTTAAATATTGATACCTCTTTTTAACCACTTGAAATATTAATACCTTAAATGAATTTATCTCTAAATGTTATTCATTTTTTTTTAGACAATGTTTGATGGGATTTAAAAGACACTATCTCCTTAAGCTTTGTTCTACCAAATATATTAATGTATGTGCAATATCTACAAGTTATTATCATGAATGCCATGAGATGAGCTATCTATTATGTATATCCTTAATGATGTTTGATTACAAAAAATTCTTTCAGGAAACCTTTGCTTTTCAAAACCTTTTAAATTACTTAACTTGAGACAACTAACTTTATTCTTGCAAATTCACATTTGTTTTATGAAATACAACCCTAATGACCTTATGCCTAACACCTCATTATTTCAATGAAATTCTTCATTTTGGAGTTGGAAAATAGATGTTTAAATAGGGGTTTTACTAAGTTACGAATTTTACAAGATTTTAGAATGAAAACATTATTTAATCTATATTTTGAAAACTTTCCTTGTTTTAGGATTATATCTTGATAAATTTCACTTATCCTTGTCAAAATTAAGTCTTTATTACATGTATTCCCTAAAACTTCTATTTTTCTATTAAAATCCTCATTTTGTTAATTGGAAATAGGTGTTTAAATGGGGGTTATTTCTAAATCCGAATTTTGAAATTTTGTTTGAGATTGTTTCTTGTGTAAAACTCATTCAATCTTTCAAAAATTAAATCCTAATCAAACTACTCCTTAAGGCTTCCATTTCTATAATAGAACTCTTATTTTAGGGTAGGAAAATAGGTGTTCACATATCAACCTTTTCTTATTACGAATTTTAAGTTAGTTGTTGGGGTTGAAACATAATGCTAGCATGACTTTTATAAACTTCTCTTATTTTGAAACTATCTCTTAGTAGATCTAAGAATTACTCATCAAAACTATTCCTTTATGATACCTATTCCCTAAATCCTTCATATTTAATGTAAAATACTCATTTTGGAGTTGAAAAAATAGGTTTTTAAAATAGGTTTATTTTTAAATCCGAATTTCTAAAAATCATTTTTGTTGAAACAAAGATAGATCTTGGACTTTCTAACATTTTCTCTATATTATAATGCTACTATAAGTCTTTATGTACATAAAACAAAAATCTATGGCATTGATGTGTTCAAAACAACTAACTCTAGTCTATCATGCAAGTCATGAATGCAATGCAACATCAACATTATGTAGATGTGGTTAATAAATGAATATATGCACAAAATATCAATAATAACAACATAAAACAATAATATAGCAAAATAATAGTGAAGCAACTTAATATCAAGATCCACACATTGTGATGACATGAATGTCATGCTTTAGTGTTTCCACATTCTTAGCATAAAAGCTCATGAGGATTTTTGTGGAACCACATATGTATGATTCTTGTCATTACATGTTTTATGGTGGTAGGATCAAGATCTACTACCTATGAAGTGTTTGGAACAAGAAACTTGAAAGAAAAAAAAAAGTTGTGTGCACGTGTGAAACTCATGGGAAGAAGAGGAGAGGAGAGGGAGAGAAAACCTTTTTCCAAAATTTGATTTTGTATAGAAAAGAGAGAAAGTGAAAAGTGAAAGATAGAAAGAATATTTATAGAAAATGGATTAAGGTTTATTTGAGTAAATAAAGGAGAAAATTTAACAAAATGAGAGAGGGAAGAAGGCAAGGGGGGGGTGGTTCTAGGAGGGAGAGAGAGAGAGAGATAGAATTTGTATGATTTAGTATAGAATATATTATAAGTTTCATTTAAACTTCATAGAAATATCATTAGAGGTATTTCTTTTGTTAGGAGACTTGAGAGACGATTGGACCTTTTCGAGGATTATTATGATTAAGTGGAATTTCATGCCGTAGCAAATTGAGTTCACTTTCTTTAAATTACATGCTTGTGATTGTGCTTGTATTGATAATAGCATTAGAATTAGGACAATATAAAACTGGAATGTGCATGTGAATTCTTGTGGTTGAATTGATGTTAGAATATTGAAATGGGAGTTGCTATAAATATTTGTATGATTTAGTATAGAATCGAAGTGTCTGAAATATCTATAATTGCTTGTAATTCACTTAAATAATATGCCATGATCTTATAACTAAATTGTACATGCGTAACATATGATGAGTCACATTACATTTGTTATTATACCATTATGGGAAAAAATGCATAATAGTTAGCCAACAGGTGGGCGGAAAACTCGGATGTTGGCGCAGGGTCGCCTGAAATAAAATGGAAGTGGAGTAGGCACTTGATTCAACTAATAATAAATGAGTGGGTGGGAACCTTAATCAAACCATATAAATAAGAAAAATTGAAATCTTGGTCGTATGGACCTGAAACACTTAAACCTGATGGAGGGCGTAAATCCATTCAACATAGGACTCCTAGAAAGTTTTATGTATTGTGTGCTCACGTACTTGTGCATTTCATATGATTACTTAATATAACCTGCTTGTCCTATTGTTTGGTAGCATTTAATTTGGAAGTGAAACTCATTAAGCTCGCTATTATACCCTTATAGTTTCCTGTTGTAGTATAATTATCTATGGTTATCCCAAAGGGACATTTTCTCTCAGGTATAGCTTTTAGAATGTAAGGAGCTTTTTGAAGAAGGGACTAGACGTTAAGCATAGATTTCTAGTTAAATCTCCTTAATCATGTATATATATATATATATATTGTTGTAAGAGACTTTTGTGGATCCTAAAGACTCTTAATATTTTGACAGGGCATTCCCCTTAGATTTATAATAATTAATCTTGGTTATAACTGTTATGATTTATATTCTTATTGCTATGTATGTATTCTTAAGCTATTTTGATTCAAAGTAAGGTCCTTATATGGTGAACGTAAGCCTTACACCCAGTGTTTAAATCATGGAATGACTAAGGTCGTATACTTGAGTTTATGTATTGAGTGTAGCAGATTGTCGCGTCTAGGGTACCCTTTGGGGCGTGATATGTGAAGTAATTTTACTCATTATTTAGTTTAGAATTTTAGAGCTGGGATTGACTTAAGGTCCTTAGTAAGGCTACTCAATCTTCTTATAAAAGCTTAAATGATTAGTATGTTTCCCAAATTAGTTATTTTGAGAGCCGTTTTAATTTATGGTGAATGATCAAATGATAACCATAACTTGATGATTTTTTTCCTTGTGCATATTAACTAAAAACAAAATAACAAAAATTTGTGCTTAAAATTGGAATGGGCTTGGGCTGGTCCCTCAGAAGAGCAACTTTTGTCCCCTCTTTCAATTTCAAAACGCCACAAAAAAAATGCAAAAAGATGCGGCCAACACCCATCCAGAGTAAAGAAAAGATGTAAGCAACACCCTGTCCCTCTGAAGCTCTAAATAATGAATAAAATTAAGGAATAAAAATCATAGATAAGGAAAAAGATTCAGGGGATGATCTGATGAACATGCATTCACTCTAGATTATTTTGCTTAGAGAAATGATTAATAGATTACATACTTTTATATATAAGGGGATAAAAGATAACTGAGTTTATTCTTACTCTAATTGATCTTTTGAATAATTTTTGCTTAAATTCTTTATTAAATAAGAGTAAAAAGCTTATTTACTTAGATAAGCCAATTGATTTGTACAAAAGTAAATTTATTTCAGTCAGTAAAGATAATTAATTTCTCAATACGGAGATGATTGTGCTTAAGATATCTAAGTAAATAAACCATTCATGATTTGTTTTCTTAAAATAAGCCTTGTGATCTTTAAATCAAGCAAAGGTTTAAGTGTGGGGAATTTGATAGGTCATTTTTACTTATATTTTTCATAGGATTTTGAGCTTAATTTGCTAAGAATTTCTGATAAAATCCTACAAAAATCATGCTTTTGATAAATAATGTTTTTTAAAGCTCTTAGAATCAATTAAGGAGTAAACAAGTATTTTAATGCAGATTTGGAGAAAAACAACAATCAAAGCCAAAAATGCAGAAGTCGAGCCTTGAAAAGACATAGGGTCAAAACAAAGAAAGAAGACAGCAAAAATTGGTCTATCGACCTCAAATGCGAGCCCTCGATATGACCCTCGACTTCAATCAGAGTGATCGAGCATCATTCTAAAGAAATACATTGTAGAGCCTCAAAGTCGAGCCTCAAACTAGACCCTCGTATTGTGTTGTCAGACCAATTCCTCGACAAGATTCTCTCGAGCCTCAACAAGTTAACTCTCAACTCTCTTCTTTTTACCCTCGATAGAGCAATGGATAAAAACGCATAGTTTACTTAAGAATTTCCTAAAGTTGAGCCATATCTTGCTAAATACAAGCTCGACCAATAAAGCACGCAACTCGATGAGTGTTTTCACGAATTATGTGCACGTAAGTTACCAAATTCTGTTAGAAAGGATTTGCTGAATATTCACGTGTCAAATAAAGATGGCTATACAATCTGTAACCTAGCAGTCTATAAATAAACGTGCAAGTGCATTGTAAAGTATGTCAAGTCGTAAATCAATATTAATATAAGAGTAGATTTAAAGGATTTTTGAGTAAAAGAATTTCATTTCTTTTTACTTGAAAATATCTTTGTTTTCTAGGTAAAATCAATTTAACCTAATGTTTGTAATTTCTTTGAATCTTCGAGCAATTAATTGATTCATCTTTTGAGCTTGTTTTATTTTTATATTTGTACTTATTTTGATAAATCCATGGAGAAATAAAATCCTACAGCTTAGGGATTACGAATCTAATTTCCTGATTTAGTCTGATTTCAAATGCGCTTTTAAGTAAATTGTTGGGTGTTTGTAATTAGTAACTTGAAATTAGACTTGAATTAGCTTGTGGTTTTTAAAGGAATGGTCATTCTTTTAGAACCACAATTGATTTCAATTGAATAGATCAAGAGATCATTCGATTGAATAGATCTGTGGTTACTAATGGAGTCGATCCCAACTGCCTCTTGCGAGGAATGGGTGAAGACTTTTTTTTCATTTGTTTCAAAAATTCATTAAGTTGTCTTTTAAAATAATGGATTCCTATTCTTTATGAGGATCTAATTGAAACTTTGAATTACTGGTTTTAGCTAGATCTAGAACTACTGACTTCGAGAGAACCTTTAGTTTAATTTAGAGAATCTGATGGCATAAAACACCATTTCAATAGTTTTTTAAGAAGCTATCATCCTTAAGAAATCATTCTGATAAGGAATTGGTGAAGTAACCCTGAGCTATCTTTTTCATAGAAGTTACAGGCTTACTTCTCATTTTGCCCAATAAACATTTGTGAATATTTCTAACTTAGTTTATTTATTTTCCTTTTTGACCTTCTAAAGTATTTCTTTGGTTAGACAATTAATGGGATTGAAAGTATACTAGATGTCAATCATTCCCTTGGAACCGACCTAAATCATTTACTATGCTGCATTTGTTGGTGCGCTTGTCCTATGAGACTGTAGTTGTGATTTAGAAATTTTATAACTTGAAAAACTCAATATGATTAGTGGAATTTAAGCTTTGAATTTCACAAATCATATTTGAAACACAACGCACAAACATTCACAACCAGGCACCATGCTAGAGTCAAGCTCTAACCCATTTTCCATTTCCTTAAATTCAATCGTTATAATCACCATCCTATTTTCCTTTTTTTTTTTTTTAGAATTCAATCCTCATAACCACTATTTTACCTCATTGGCTAACTCTTAACTTAAATAAATTAAGCCAGCCGCCCCCCCCCCCCCCTCTTTGCCTTTAGAAAGTAGGAGATGTCAAGCCATGTGTAGCCATCACACCTATGTTACACGTCCATTATATTACGTAATTCCCAAAATATAGTTCTAAAATTCAAGACTAGTTACTTTTCAAAATCTAGATAAAATCTATGTTATTAAACCTAATCCGAAGACCTCACTTAGATATGCTAGAGAGTTAAGGATCAATTAATAAAATTGCATTAATCTAGGGATCAAGAAATGGTCTGGTTTAATCAAATTGAACCGGGATAGGTCAACTTAGGTTTGAAAATAGTAGCTAAAATCCATCTATTAATTTAACCTTAAGATATGTCTTATCCCCTTGGCTTCTCCATATCTTACTCGTTTTCTTGTTTTTTTAATAAAATCTTTTTAAATATCTAACAAGTACATACACCATTTATCAAAATGCATTCATGTCTCAACTAATTAATCCATCCAAAGTCATCCCATCAAACAAAGCTTAAGTAGTGGTCTCTCTTTTACTCGAACTTTCATCCTGACTCTTGAAATTTAAGAAGAATTAATACCATGTTGAACCTAGCTCCCAATTTTAATCAAAACCCTATGTGCAAGTCCAAAACCTCTCATATGCTATAAGAAAATTGACTTTTAAAGACATTAATTTTGCGAGGGAATTTTACATTTAAAGATAAAAAATTTAAGCTTCACATACTATTAAAGTGTCTTCACGACAAAGGGAACACAAAAGGAGTAGTGCAATTCAAGAAGATAACAGATATTCATAGACAAGATAACTAAACATAATATATCTTAATCACTAAATTACATAGTCTTAGGGGCATACCTCTGCTAAATCCACATACAATTCAAATATTATAGTCACCCTTAGAATTCTCCCAAAGTAACATAATCTCACTTAACATAGCATAGAGTTATCAAAAGAATATACTTCATACTCTCCATAAATCTCCTTCAAGAACTCCAAGGGTCTGTTAAGAATTACTTCGGGCATCCTGACCCTCTAGTGAAGCCATTTTATAATATATATATATATATATATTACTGTTTACAAAATTTATAGACGTGTAGCTAAACATGCTTAGTGAGATAATCTTCATCCATACCGTACAACCATAATCAAACAAGTTTGTTAGACAAGGTTGTTATGCACAAAACACATGAAGCAAACAATATGTATGTTATCTAGAACCTACACATAGAATGGATTTATGCCCTCATGAGAAGGGTTAGGGAATTCAAATTGAGGTTTTCCAACACCCGTTCATAGCAATTGATTGGTATGGCTTCTCCTAAAGGATGCATTCCCTGAATGTTTGTATTTCCTCAAGCAGGAGTAGACCTAAGCTCCCGATAAGTATATAGGCCTTTCAATTCTTCGTGTAAGAGTAGTAGGGTATGACTATACTATAATGTATAAGTCAAGGCAAGATAATGTGGTGGCTATGCTTTGTCAAGATAATTTGACAACTTTTATTCTTTTATGGCATTCTCTATTCCATATTTTCATATCGTGGATGATATTCGTAAGGAATATGTGACAATTCTAGCATTTCAAAAGCTTATTAAAGACTTACAGCTTGGTAAGACATTGAAGTGGGAGCTTAAATGGCATAATGGTATGTTATTTTACAGAGGAAGACTTTTTTGGTCTCTCAATTGAAATTGATCCCAACCTTTTAGAGGAATTTCATAGTATTCATATTGGTGGTCATTTTAGAGTGCGAAAAACTTATAAATGACTCGCTTCTTAGTTTTATTGGCTAGGTGTGAAACATGATGTAGGTATTTATGCAAGAATAGAAAGTTCATGATCAGCAAACCAAATTTCTCTACTCAAAAGCTAGCAGAATTATTATCTCCTTTACCTATTCCATAATGTATGAGAAGATATATCAATGGATTTTGTGACTTGTGTACTAAGTCACATGGCTTTATACATATATTAGTGGTAGATTGACTATCTAAGTATTGTCTTATTTAGATGATTTAGATTAGTCATTTTACAGCTTCAAAGGTGACCAATTTATTTATTCAAATTGTGGTGAATGTTGGATTCGCAAGGTCTATTGTCGCGAAAGGGTTCGATTTTTGTCAATTCATTTTGGAAAGAGCTTTCTTATCTAAGTGTGTTGGCTATGAGTAGATCATCCTTAATCGGAGTCGTTTAAACAATATTTGAGAGGATTTTTTATGGAGATTCATCTCTTGGGATAAGTTCCTTTCATGGATGAGTTTGCATATACATGAATTCATGAAGGAGCTCAAATGTCACATTTGAAGTAGTGTATGGGAGCGAACACCCATATTCCCATGTTATACTAGAGGAGCTCTTCTTTAGGAGTATTGATAGGGAGTTGTTGAGTAGATATGCTATTTTGGATGTTATCGATGATTGCATTAGCACCTTAATTATAGGATGATTTGGACTATATTTAGTTAAAATTTTAAGTGAAAATCATTTAGAATTGGTACTTAATCCCTTAAATTGTTAATTTCAGGCA
>JAMXBD010004030.1:0-88743 GCA_024138025.1 Combretum micranthum | reverse complement strand
TGATTCGTCAATAAGCTCACAAGCTTAAAGTAAAGCATAGGCTTAGCTCGTTTAGTTAAACGAGCTGAGTTGTGCTCTAAGCCTGAGCCTGAGCCTGAGCCTAGTTAGGTCCAAAACGATCCGAGCTTGTGTAGCTTGCGAGTTTGTAGCCTTAGACACACATATAAAGCTATATCGTATATTGGTGATACAATACACATATAAAATAATGTATCATATTTCTAAGATGCGATATAATGATGGTAATTTGGAGACATTAGACACGTATTTGACCCTATAAACATACACAGACGCACATACTATGTATGTATGTGTGTCTGTAATGTTTAACTATCAAATTTGATATTGATAGAATATAACTTGTTTTAAAAATGTGAAATGGTTAGTTTGAGTGAGAATGTCCTTGCCTTACTCGTTCAATTATTTATTTCATTAAAGTTTTAATTAGTTAAGATCCTTGGAAAAAAAAAGGGACTAATTTAAATCATAAATTATAATTCATTATCAAAAACAGTTATATTAGATATTAAGTATAACGATTTTACATTAATAATGATGTCATAAATAATAATAATTGGTAACACATAATGGAATTATGTAATATAAAAAGATAAAAAAGTTTAAAACTAAGGCTTGGATCAATAAGTTCTTTTCAAGCATTTATTAAAAGTTAAAACATAAAGCCCATTACAATTTTCAATATTAATTTTAACCTTATGAAACATCAAATGTATAAATAAAAGCAAAGTTCTTTGATTAGCAAGTGTATCAAGATTGCTTGATTGTTTTCTGGTTTTAATTATTCTCATCCTTAAGTTAAAAAATCCTTACACATTTACTTATTGAAATATAAAAAAGTGGTTTGTTATATTTTTAATAGTATGTGGACTATATAATAGTTCATATTTATTTTTAATTATATTATTAAAATATTTAATGTATCAATTGGTACACATGTATCTTAATGATTTGATGACAAATAATAGAAATCTCATTAATTACTATACAAATTTTTAATAATTGATTTGCTAATTAATCAATTAATACAAATATAAAATTAAACCATTGAAAAAATTAAAAATTTTTAAGGGAGATTCGATGGTCTCATCACGAGATTATCTTATCAATAATTTAATCATTAAAATAAATACATAAAAAATTAATTATTTTAAAGATTTAATTAAGATCGAATATAATATGAAATATTAAATGGTGATGAGATCGGCAAATCAAATTCAAGATACCATAAAATTTTCGATTTTCCGGATAACTTTCCTTACATTAAGTAGGAGATGAAAAAGGTCAAACAAAATTCCTTGATATTCTTCCTTTTTCTTACCGTTTACCACAGTTGTGACAAGACATAACCAATAATAAACTTCCACGTGGACATACACCCACTCAGAAAGCGAGTACGGTCCACGTGGTGTGAAGCTCCTCCCAAAAATATCTTGGAATTTCCTAGTCACGAGATCCTGTTCACATCCCTGTCGTAACCCCCTTCTAAAACTCTTTTTAAACCCCAGAAACGCCTTCAGTCGCTAGAAAATACCCAAATTTCTCGGATTTCAACTATCAACAATGGCAATTAGGGTTTCGAATTTGTTCCTTATCGCGATTGTTGCTCTATCGCTGTCCCTCGTTCACGGCTCTGATGATATAGATAAAGATAAAGAGTTCGTATTGACTTTGGATCACTCTAATTTCTCCGACATTGTCAGTAAGCTCGACTTCATCGTCGTTGAATTTTACGCCCTTGGTAAAATCTCTCGTCTCATTTTTTTTTTCTTTTTTTTTTTTTTTTTTCGCCATCTCCGTTTTAGATCTCGAAAATGCCTCTCTTTTATTGATTCCTATGGTGTGCTTTCGTTCATTTCTGGAGAATTGAAGATCTAATTCGTTGATCTTTATTTCTGAGGATATATCGTTGTGCATGTGGATTTGATGATTATGTGAATGATTTTGCGCGCATGCGTTGGCTTATGATTGCTTGTTTTTGCTGAATTGACTTAATTTATGATTTCATTTTGGTTTAGCTCGGGTACGGATAATTCGATCTGCTTGCGAATTATGTGAAGCCTATGCTTTTGAATTATGTGTTTTTTAAGCGCTGGAGGATTGCAATTCTGACTACCAAGTGTAAAGTTCTTATTTTTGATGTCTGGATTATGATGCATGTCATTCATTGGGGAGGTGTAGTATATGACTCACAACTCTGCCCCCCACTAGTGGATTTGCAAGGATAGAATTCCACTAAATGATATGGATTAGATAATGGAAGTAATATATGATGAAGATATATGGAAGGGGTTTGTATTAGCAATCTTCACTCTTAAGCTTGGTTCTGAATTTTACTTCTTTTAACTTCAACTTTCTGTTACAGGTGCGGGCATTGTAAGAGCCTAGCCCCAGAGGTGAGTTTTCCATTTTCTTTAGCTTTTCTATGCAATTATTTATTGAGGTATTGGTTGAAAAGGCTAATTGTATCTTGCTTGTTTAAAGATGACAATCTTGTCCTTGTTTTTTTTTTTTTTTTTCGGTCAGTATGAGAAAGCTGCAGCCATATTGAGTAAGAATGACCCTCCAATTGTATTGGCGAAAGTTGATGCCAATGATGAAGCAAACAAAGACCTTGCAAGTCAATATGAGATCAGGGGTTTTCCCACTCTTAAAATCTTGAGGAGTGGAGGAAAGAATATCCAGGATTACAAGGGTCCACGTGAGGCTGATGGGATTGTTGATTACTTGAAGAAGCAAAGTGGTCCTGCTTCTGCTGAAATTAAGACTGTGGAAGATGCTAGTGCTCTTATTGAGAAAAAGATAGCCATTGTTAGAGCCTCATGCCTTGCTTAGCTCTTTTATTATTTATTTATTTTTTTTGTCTCTTCTTTTATTGGTTTGTTGGCATGGGTATCATGTAGGTTGGTGTTTTCCCAAAGTTTTCTGGTGAGGAGTTTCAGAATTTCACAGATTTAGCTGAGAAGTTGCGCTCAGATTATGACTTTGGTCATACTTTGGATGCTAAACTCCTTCCTCGTGGAGAATCATCAGTTTCTGGGCCCCTTGTTAGGCTCTTCAAGCCATTTGATGAGCTCTTCGTTGATATCCAAGTACTAATTCTCAAAAACATATGTCTTGTGTTGCTTGTTCATCTCTGTTGCACATATTTATGCATTCGATATGCTTTCTGCAGGATTTCCACGTGGATGCCCTTGAGAAATTTGTGGAAGAAGCTAGTGTTCCTCTTGTTACCATCTTTGATAATGATGCTAGCAATCACCCTTTTGTTATCAAGTTTTTCAACAGTGACGATGCCAAGGTATATGAGCTTGTCTTTTTATAGTCCATTGTGTGAAAGTTCTTTTTTTTTTTTTTTCCCTCCTGAAGTTTGACCCTTTATATCATATCTTTTCTGTATATGAATTATTAATTTTTCTTCAAAAGCATGCTGTAGTTGTAGCCTCATGCCTCCTTATTGATTTGATTTTTTAGAGTCGTGTTCTTGGAAAAGAATATCTGGGACATTGTTTGGACTTTCAAACTTTTATGGAACACATTTAAAAGCTCTGTTGTTTTGGAGGACTTGATTTAATATAAGAGTATCAATTTAGAAACGGACCATTTCCTTTTCATTTCAGTACCTGTCTGTATTGATTTACTGACAGACAACCAAGCTAGGCATGCCCTAATTATGATGATAGTGATAAATCTTCTTTGAATATCTGTGGGTTTGCACAAATCTTTACAGTATATGCATTTTCACATCATTTTTTTTTTCCTTGAAAATCCTAGAGAAAGAAAAGGTCTAGCATATTAGAAGATTTATTTCATCGAATGGATATTCTGTATACATCCTCTTTTTTACCGGGAAAAAAAAAAGATATAGATTGCTTCTGTAGGTGCATTTGATTTTGTAAGTGCTTTTTATGTAAATTTTTATATATTTTCATTCTTGTTCTTATTGAATTTTATTGGTATGTCTTTCTAGGCCATGCTATTCATGAACTTCAAAAACGAAGTAGCTGAGGCTTTGAAATCAAATTATCATGAGGTTGCTGGACAATACAAGGGACAGGGCTTAAGATTTCTTTTGGGAGATCTAGAAGCTAGTCAAGGTGCCTTTCAGGTGAGTGCTATATACTCTTTGTTTATATTGTTATTTGGGTGCTACCTAATACTCTTTTATCTTTGATAACAATTGTTGCCTGTTGCAAATGAGCAGTACTTTGGACTTAAAGAGGAGCAAGCACCTCTCATCATTCAAACTGCTGATGGAAAGAAGTATCTGAAATCCAGTGTAGAGCCCGATCAAATTGCTTCTTGGGTTAAGGAGTTTAAGGTGACTATCGCTAGTTTTGTGTCCTACCATTGTTTTTCCTTTATGTTTTTTTTTCTTTTATTTTCCAGTTTCCACATATTGATGGCATTAGATTGTTTTGACTGGTCTTAATTGTAGGTGGGAATGTGGCTCCTTTCAAGAAGTCTGAGCCTCTCCCCACAGAGAACACTGAGCCAGTCAAAGTTGTGGTTGCAGATAGTCTACAGGACATGGTTTTAACTCTGGAAGAATGTATGCTTCATCATCTACTTATGTATGGCAATTGGCATTTCATCAGATGAACAAACACCACCACAACACACCCCACCCCCCCCCCCCCCCCCCCCCCCCCCCCCCCCCCCCCCCCCCCAAAAAAAAAAAAAAACACCCTCTCTCCCCTTAAAATGGTCTGTTCTTAGCTAAAGAGGGATCTCTTTTTCTCCTTGTTCAGTCCCAATGCAATACTTTTGGATATTCAGCCAAATAGTCTATTGCTTTTTATTCCATTCTTTCTGAACTGTTTATCCAATTCTTAATATGATTGAGTGAAGTAGCTTTAAAGGGAAGTTGTTCTTTCCTCCATTGAACCAAACCTCACCTTCATCTTCTTTCAGTTCTTTTCCACGTCTGTTCTATTACCTTTTTATAGTGTCTTTAATTTACTTGTGAGGGTATTTTTGTGTTGAGAAGTCCGTCTTATATAGATGCTGTTATTTGCCACTGATCTTGTACTTGGGAGTCTGATTCCACTTGTAATATTTGCTGTCATTTGCAGTTCTTCTAGAATTTTATGCTCCTTGGTGTGGTCATTGCAAGAAACTTGCTCCAATATTGGATGAAGTGGCTTTATCATATGAAAGCGATGCTGATGTTGTCATAGCAAAGATTGTAAGTGTATTTGCCTGTAGTAGTTGTTAAGGATAATTGTGGTACTATTTCATAAAGATGCTTTATTTGATCAAGTTTATGAAATTGGGAGGAAGTGAAAGCAATCGACCAATACAAATAGACTACAACGCTATATGTGTACGTGTATATATATAATATATTTGACACTGTACGTCTAGTTGATGCTTACTCTTGTTTCTTTACAGGATGCAACAGCAAATGACATCCCAGTCGATACCTTTGAAGTCCAGGGTTACCCTACCCTTTACTTTAGGTCATCAAGTGGGAAGCTTCTGCAATATGATGGTGGTAGAAGCAAGGAAGAGATCATCGACTTCATTGAGAAGAACCGTGATAAAACTATGCATGAAGAAACTAAGAAGCAGGAAGACACTAAGACACAAGAAGACGACACGAAAGATGAGCTATAAATGAGGTACTGGTCTGTTTCAGTACATTGTTTATGCTTTAGAAAACTTAGCATCTTTATTTTTGTAATTATGCTTGTGTTGTGAATTTCTGTGATATGATTTATCCATTGCCTTGCATGGTTGGTTTGATTCAGAGATTTTGCAGCTTAGGAAAGTATGAAGCCTTGTTTTGTCCTCTCATTCCATTCTTTATCGAATGTTCTGCAGGAAGCTTAGAATCATCCCTTTAGGTACTGATGTAAACACACTCTCACAAAGTTTTGTGTTGTGCTGGAAGCTCTTGGCAAATGAGAAAGAAGTTACTCCCTTCCCTCAACTCTGTCTATTTTTCCCTTCTTTACCCTTTTTTTTTTTTTTTCTCCCTCCTCCCTCCTTAGAACTATTTTTCATTTTCTGAATAAGATGGGAAGGGTTTCGGTACCTTAGTAATGGTTTAAAATGGCGGTTGTATCACCTTTTTCTCTTTGTAAACTTTTGACATGTTTTAAGTTAACATTCTCTTCACGGAAAGTTTCGTATAACCAAGACCGTTATTAATTAAAGCGTACTTCGTCCTGTATAAATTAAATATAGAGGTTTATAATCTTATTTAAAAGATCAAAGTTAAGTGTATTAACTCAAACTACATATGTTGTTGATTTATGAGGAAAAAAAATTATTTTTAAAAAGGAGTTAAAAGACGTTATGGTTATGGTAATATTTTATAAAATTGCTATACATATGTTTATATATAATTATTTGATGTTGTAATAATGCATCATTATTACATTATCAAAAATAAATATGGCTTCACTCTATCATGTGCAGACATGAAAAGCAAGAAATATAAAATAATGAGTATGAGAAGTAAGAAATAAAATATAATGAGTGGAAGCTTAGAATGAGAGAGACGTGGATTTGGTATAAAGGATAAATGGGGATATTTTTTTTTTTTTTTATAAATCTACTATAAATATATTAGATCTAGCACTTTTTTAATCTACTATAAATGCACTAATCTAGTATGAATGTATTATATTTATCATTTTTAACACAAAATCTAATGATGGATCTTGCATATTGTGTGGGCGTGACTTAACCTAGTAATTTATCGGATAAATGGGATAAAGAAAGTAAAGTCATTTACGTGATATATCTTCTCCTTTCTTCCCACTTATTTTATGAAAACCACTGAACGTTGACCTGAGAACTTGTTATTGATGGAAAATAATAAACAGTAATTCATATTTTTATAAGTTTATGGGATGTTTTATGTTTTGGTTAAGTTTATTAAATTATTTATCATTCCACGAAAAAAAAAATTCATATCTTATAAGAAAACTAAATTTGATTAAGGCTAATGTGGGTATAGATATAATTGGTTATATGTTAACGCAAGAATGTAAAGAAGTAACAAAATAATTCCATAAACATCTCCCGTTACATAATATTTTATAAGTTCTCTCTTTCTGACGGCGAAACTGCTGCCTTCTTTTGGAATCTAGTTGCAAAGGATTATATGTCTAGCAAAAATCTTGCAAATGAAAAAAAAAAAAAAAGAAAAGAAAAGAAGCACGAAACTTATTCACCATGAATTTCTAATCAAGGTATGCAAAAGAATTCAATAATTTATAAAAAACTATTCATGACTTTATTTCTACTAATATTTCCACTAATTTTCCAAGTGAGATGAATTAAGTTTAAGTAGGAGTGCAAAAGATCCAAAATGGTTTACAAATTACTCGAGCTCGACTACATAGTTACTTGAGTCTGATTCAAGAACATTCGAGTCATGCTCAAATTTGAGTTACTTTAGTAGTTTGTCAACTGACTTTGAGCTTCATATATTTAGTTTAATCAACTTGTGAGCTTAATCGAGTTTGGGTTGGATGTAAATCTTTATCGAATTTGAATGGAGTTTTGATATTAATATTATTTTAATTAAATTTAAAACTATTTTTATAATAAATCGAGACTAAATAGGTTTAATCGAGTCGAGTTCAAGTTTATGTAATATTACTTCAATCAGGATTCCAGTTTAGAATTTTATGCTTGGTTGAGCTCAACAAAATAATATTTTGACTCGATTTTACTCATTTGTAGTCCTAAGTTTAAATCTCACTTCCCTATTTATTGTAAAGACAAATATATATACAGAGAGATAATCAACTTAATGTAATTTTTATCATAGAAATCGACAAACTCTACAGTCAAACTTTCATAATGGAATCAATTTTTACTGCAAAATTTATCCACAAACAAACTTATAAGCATTTTAAATTCACGTCATAACCATAATTATAAAAAAGAAAGAAATAAAAAGGTAAAAACAAAACATGAACACCGCTTCAGATTTTCCATCAAAACATTGGACCTTTAAATCTAAAGCTAACCTATTTTGTTGACACAGACAAAATTCATAAACGTTTAATTTGAAAAGACAGAAGAAGGAAAAAGACCTAAATCATTTAACTTAACAAAAGCACAAATTCAATCTTAAAACCAATCACAATCGAAACTTTATTAATAAATGTTTTTTTTAAGCTTAGAGTAAGATAAAATAAAATGATCCATACATCAATCATAAGAAATAAAATAAAAAAAATCAATTGAAGTCAATGGAAGCTAATTAAAGTTACTATGAATTTAAAGAGCTGATTTTTTTTTTTTTCAAAATTCTTAAATTAGTCCCAAACCAGAAGCCTAAATTTAGAAAATTAAAAAAAAAAGTAAAGTATTATTATAATTTAGAATTTTTTTTTTGAAAATTTTACATGAAAAATCAGAGAATCCTCCTTGGGGCTTTGTTTTCACGAAACTATGACTTTAGCCTTAATTGGGAACCAAGATGAATTAAAAACTGGAATTTTAATTAAAATAAATGGAATAAAATTAGTGGAGTAATTAAATCTACAATTTACATCTATGTTGGATTACAAGCCCTAAACTAGTCAATTGTCAAATTCTAACACACGTAAAAATGGATGGTCTAGATTGTGCCATGTGGCATCATAAGACTAAAAGAACAAAACCTTAAACCTTCCTCATTTTGAAACATTTGGATGGCTGCCTCCATCTTCTCTTTTCCTCCTTTTCTTTCTCATTAAAACCTCCCTGAGACCCATATAAGGTAGAATGGCTCCAAAATTCATATTTTAAGTACTTTTAGTCCATAGTTAAGCTAGTATAATGTAAGATTATGTTGTGATTAGTTTTATCCTTTTTTTTTTCCTTAAAACAATGAAAAAGACATGAACATCCAAGGAACTCAAGAGTTTTAAAATTCTAATGCCCAAACCCTAGGTAAGAAAAGTGTACTAAACTTGGGTTTTAGCTCTTTTTATAACTTAATAAGCTCCCTTAGTGACTATACTATCCTCGGGTGGTAGTTTGAGATTAGAAAGTACAGGAAATGAAGTGGGAGAAGCCACTTAAGGTACAATAAATTCGTAAAAAGATAAGAGCTTGAGAATTCAAGGTGTTTTTGAGTGTTTTATAGTTATGTAAGCATAAAAACTTACTCGGGTATGTTGGTATATCATGGAGGTAGCAAGGAAATTGATTTTAGAGGTGTTTTAAGTCTTAGATTATCCTTCACAACTACAACAACAAGGTTAGGTTTAAACTTAACTCTTGGTGTTATAAAGATGTGATAATAAGGAGATAAGTTAAATCTGACTATGAGAAATGGAGAATGAACATAAGCTTTGAGGTTGTTGTTGCTAGAGTTGCTAGAAGAAAGGTTTGAATATTGAAGATTTGAAAATTCACAAACAACCATAATGAAGTTGATGGTTGCTGTCAAAACTAGATGTTTTAGACTATCAACTGGGATTGACCATGCTTTAACAAATAGGAGATCAAAATAGAAGAGACTACGCATAAATAGGACCATCTAATACCTTTAAAATCACTAACATTGGTCTTAAAACATATTTTCGACAAAATATCAAGTTTGAGCATGATTTTTCACGAATCCAGAAAAAGCGCGGCGTATACACTAGTTGTGTACTTGCCTGTACTTCTCTTTGACCTTCAAGAAGCCAAGAATCACATGGTAGATACACGAGTCGTGTACCTACTTCTCTCTATCTTCAAAACTTGAAGAAAACAAGTTTCCCCAGAAAAGCATGGCATATACACTAGTCGTGTACTTTCTTGTGTATTGATCGTGTTTTTTCCAGGCCCTCTTTTCTTTTTCTTTTCTTGTCCAAATCACACGAAACTTGACTTGATTCTTTCCTTAGACTTAAATGACCTTCTAAACATAATCTTTAAGTAAAATGACTAAGTTAAGGTAACTTATATATAACAAACAATACAGGATGATTAAAGATAATTAATCATGAACTTCAATCATGAACATTTGTTGGATATTGAGCTTGGAAAGGATTTTGAAAGCACAAACTAATTGATAGGTACGCAGTAATTGCGTATTGCTTGATAGGATAGTATTAATAATCGGATTAAGAATTTAAACTTGGCTAAATTGATTGTTGGTTGTTACTTGGCTGCTTACTCTAGAGGGCACTTTATGGATTAGGTTGTGAACCTAATCATAACTTCGGGATGATGTGGTAGTTGTAGATGCTTGGACTCCTACCCTAACAGAGTGTGCGTAAAGACATGTGGGTAGTTGATAGGGGATATTCCGAAACTAGATGATCAGTTAAGAGCTAGTGCGAAGTTCCAACGAAGTTATGCGAGAGTATAGGCTCTTGCATAAAATGTTGCAATGGACTGTGCTCATTGATGGTTGTTTGTGTAGAATTGATCAATATGGGACTACTTCTTTCTTTTCTTTCCTAGTAAGTTCTAGGGACTTATCGAACCCCCCTCTTTGGTGCTTGATCTACTGAAGGAACCTTACTCCTTTTGTTTAGCAGGAGTCCTGAGTACTTTTGTGCGTGTTGGTATTTTTGGGACGCAGAGGATACCTTGATTGTGAATCTTAAATTAAATATTCTAAACTATAGTTGCTGCATTAGATTAGAGCATGAGACATGTGGTGTATACTCGTATTACTATGTACTTGGCTTCATAGCTCATTTTATTAACCTTTCAGGTCCTATTAGTGATTCGATGGGAAATGAGAGATATGCGAGATGACCCGATTAGATGGCGATGTTGATGTATGAGACTTAGGTTTCATGAGTTTTCTTGGAAGAGTTTTATTGTAACCATGTTTTATAAACTTAGATGACTGTAACCAATTAAGCAACAAATGCTTTCGTTTAATTTAATATGGATCCTTAAGTCCAAAAGTTTTGTATTTGAGTTGTAATTTCTTGATGGGCCTTATAGGTAATGTTTATAAATGACTATTTGTGATACTTATTTTCTAAACAAGTTGAATTTTATAGGTTTTGATAAATTTCGGACTATTGACAAACATACGGCATTTTGCCAAAATTTTTATAAAAATGAAAAACGATTTCTCAACTTGAAACTTAATAAGAAACCTACTTTGGAATGCCTTGCACATATAATTTGGAGGCGATATGTGTGGTGTAACTATGATGCCCTACCTGCTCCGGATGGGGCAGTTACATAAAAGGAGGAATTAGTATGAATGAGAAGGGGGAAAACACCCCTTTAAACTTTAACTTCGATATAAATATAATACAAATTTTCATATATTCTAAATAATCCTAAACAATTTGATAATTTGGTAATTCAAAGTATATTTATTTTATTTTATTTTTTTTTTAAAAAAGCACATTAAAGTAAAGGTTTACAGGGTGTTAAAATGCTTTGATAGGTTTAAGGGATGCACCCGCATCAAAGTTTAAGTGTTAATTGCAGCCATTAGGGCCATTCACTAATTTATTAAGATTTAAGGAGTTATTTGCTCTATTTATAAGTTCATGGGTTATACAAGTGTAAATGTTAAAGTTATGGAAATTTTTTTGCATTCTTTGGTGAATAGAATCTCTATCCTACCTATAATAACAAAAAACATATTGCCTACTGATTTATCAAGATTTAGGAAGTTATTTGCTATATTTATAAGTTCTCAGGTTATAGAAGTGTGAATGTTAAAGTTTGAGAAATTTATTTTCATTCTTTGGTGAGTAGAATCTCCATCATACCTATAATAACAAAAGACATATTTTCTATTGACTTTATTGAATGTACAATGTAGTAAAAGCATTTCTATCATAAGAAATGGAATAAGGTTGTAATAACTTATTACATCATTCAATGGATAAAAAAGATCCTTGAAAGCAGATTAATAATCGAACATGAACAATTATAATGCTCTCATCTTTTTCAAAAATCCTAGCACATTCTTTTTCACATGCATGCCTTTGTCTTCTTTTTAAGCACTTAAAAAGCCTCGTACTATGATGTATCATAACATTACTAAATCACAGAAAGAACATTAGTATCATCAATTAGTACTCAGGTGGAGCAAAAACTTTCACAAAGATCAACTGAAAAAAAAAAACCTTCACAAAGATTGTCCATCACTTAACCAAAGAAGCATGGGTTTGATGAAGAAGAAAATATGCAAACATAAGATTAAGCAACAAATGGAAATACAACTGCAGCAATAATGTTGACAGACGTAAACTAAGGGGTTCTGTATTATGGTGGAATGCTGGTTTGAATGTCTAAGTTATAGGAGATATTTTCCATTTCATTAACTATTGATATTGAGTGATGGGAGCCATTTGAGAAGACTTTTATGGGCACAATCCCTTGAGAAATTTCATTAAAAGGTTAGGTTATAAAATATTACTAAATGAAAGGTTGTTAAGATACAACTTTTGCGGTTGTGCGTTAATGATTTAAATGCTATATTAGACAAAATTCAGAAATTATGAGGAAGAAAGAATGAAGCCAGACTTACCGAAGGCTTTAGATCAATGATATCTTATGCAAATCTTCAAGATTTAGGGATAATGGTCTCATATTTACTTAGTTGAATAAAAGATATGATAGTCTCTTTATGAAGGGAGGAATAGATAAGGCATTGGAATTCTTGGAATGGCTAGATAAATATATATAATGCTAAGGTGTTCATTAACTGGCTTTAAGACAGCTATTTACAATGCCTATTATTTTAAGATTGAAGACACATGATAACAATTAGAGACCAAATAAGTATTCTATTTCTTAAGAAACAAAACTAAAAGTAAAAGGCATTTTTATATTTTATGAATAAGCCTTATGATAGAATTGAATGTGATTATTAAATGCAAATTTTCATAAAAGGAGATTTATGAGAAAATGGGTGAAATGAATTATGTTTTGTGTGAAGATAGTAAACTATAGTATTTTGATAGTGATGTGTGCATTGTTACATTCATGTGTTTCTAGAGTACTTTTGTATCAATTATTTTAGTTCTTTATTTAGGATTTAATTATTTTATTTTAGGTACAAAGGATATATGAATGCACAAGATGGATGGATGATTGCATAGAGTGGGATTGTCATAGTTCAAGTGATGAATGGGTGTAGTAGTGAGATTAGAGAAGTTAGGAATCATAATTTAAGATATATAAAGGTTTTATTTTGGAATTCTTGGATTCTAATATATTATGTTTTTGTATAATCTTAAAGATTCATGAGTTGTTTTAAGTGAATTCATACTCGAAAGTTTATGGGTATTTTATGAAATTCAGTTCTTTGTGATTTTAGTTGGTTTCTAATCCTAATAGATTTTTGTTGGTAGATTAAGCAATATATAGTAGCATAGATCTTCAAGAAGTGGGTCTAACAAGCCTTAAGTCAAGCAAAATCTTAGCCTACAAGAGAGAGAATAGTTAGTAAATGCCAATAGGTTATATGAATTAGCCATTTCAAAGCTTAAGTTAGTACATATGCAAGATAATGAATTGATAGCAAGAAAGTTAAAAATTATTAGAGAGTGAATTTTTGTTACCTAGATATAACATCGGATGTTTTTAAGAGTGGATCTACAACATATAAGAAAAGTGGATAAACTCATATTAGGAAATTTCCATATAGTTTAGGATAGCAAATTTAAGATGAATACAGTAAACACATATTCTAAATTAGGAAACTTCCGATAACTACCGTATCAACCAGAAACAATTGGTAGTTGATTTATTTGCCTAAAATAAATAAGGGACTTCGTCAAATAAGCAAGAGATTGGCAAGAGATAGTTGAACTATTGTCAAATAAGGTAGCTTGACATAGCCTTATGAGACTTATTTTGGGGGTAATCTCAAGGTTGCCAAGGGTGTGGAGCAGGTGCGCCTATGACCTAAACAACTTCGTCTAAGGTCCAAAGGTTGGTCCATAGCCCAAAGAGGTTGGTTTGCTTAGCGAACCATGATCGAAATTATCTATCAACACTTTCTAAGCCATATATGCTCAAACTTCAATATGAGAATGTAATGGAGCTTATGCTTGGGCTCGAAGCATTGCAGTTACTGAGAATGTTTTTTAACTGATGAATTATATACCATTATCCAACCATTGAGATGATCATAAAGTTAATATAATCATTTTTTCTTTTATTCTAATTTTTCAATTATTTACATACAAATATATTAAATAATAATAGTTTATTAGATTAATTAATTCGAGCCAATTAAGAGTTATACCAGTAAAGTTTTGACATAATACTTAACAAAGTGATTAAAAGGACTTAGTGATAAATTTTTTCTAAAACATTGAAGATTCAACTTAAAAAACAACCAAATATGGGGAACCAATTTTATATTTTTCTTAAAGTAAAATTAGTATATTATCTAATAATATGGAAAAATTACAAATAACTCTCTATATTTTGATATTGGCACAAATATATCATATGAATTTTCAAATGCTATTAACAATTTTGCTTAAATTTGGATAATTTGATGATATGAAAAGGGATTTTTTTTTCATTTAAAAAATTCATCAAGGTAAAGATTGATTAGTATTAAATTACACTTTGATAAATTTGAATAGATGTTTTTGCTTCAATATCAAAGTTTAGGAATTATTTGCAATATTTAAAAGTTTATAGGTCTGTGGACACGAGGTCAAATTCAATGGGTTATTTGCACTATTTAAAATATAAGCACAATTGAGATAAAAGTTTCGAAGATTATTTGCATCTCACTAATAATAACTTTAGCATCTTAATGAAGCTCCTTTTAAAAAAAAAAAAAATTGGAAGAAGTAATAAAAAAATCTTAAACAATAAAATATGAGATGACAAATTATTAAAAAAAAAGAGATAACATATTTTTTATTAAGTAGCAAAACTATATATTTGGAAATAGCGAAATTGGGATTATTTTTTGAAAATTTAGATTTCGAATTTCTCTGAAAAATGTATTTTTCCACTTCCCCCTCTAATCCCCACACAGAGAGAGAGGAGAGAGTTGAGTAGCCAAGTTGCAATTTGCAAAGCACCTCACCAAACCTTTTTGACATCTCCGAACTACTCACTCAAACGTTCAAAAGTCAAAACAAAACTCCAACTGGACACGTTCTAGGAAATTTTTTTTTTTTCCCAATTTGCCATAGTGACACAGATTAGATATGAAATAAAAAGATATTACTATTAAAGTGCAGCTTTCCATATAATATAATAAAACTGTCTTGAATATGATAAGTAAGTAAAAATCACAAGATATACTCAACATTTGCTAAAGGAGAATGTTAGGATAGTCAGCCAGTTAAATAAAAAATAAAATAAATACCGTGAATGTATCAATATATAATTAAATAATTAAATTTTAAAATTGATCAATTTAATATATAAAATTTAAAATTAATATTAAAAAAAAATTTCATGTATACTAGCCAGTATTATAGAGATAATGTTAATATGCATGGAAAGCTTTTTTAAAAACTAAATTATCAATTTCAAAGTTTAGTACTAAATTGATAAATTTTAAAATTTAGATATTTGATTGTTTATTTTATCAAAATTTATGTGTTGTTTGTGATATTAACCCAATAAAAAAAGAAGAAAAAGTTTTTGGACACATCAAATTTTGTTTTTTTTCATAATAGTTACCCATTTTATGTATGAAATATTATCAATGATGTAATTTTTTAATTATTTATTTAACAATTGTATATATTTTTAATTATCAAATATGGAGAAGAATTAAACTTAATTGTACCATTAATATATTTTTTTGGCCACTTGTACCATTAATATTGGCTTTCTTGTATTTAACATTTTTAAAATTTATAATTATAACAAAAAGAAAATTGAAAAGAAACTTTTTACACCAAACAAACCATCTTATATATATGTATATATATATATATATCTATTATTTTTACTTTCAAACATACTATCCTTAATTTGGCTAAAAAAAAAAAAAAAAATACTATCCTTATTAGTTACAATAATGCTATTGTTGTTGGTCAGTCTCCTGTGAGCATCTCATTGGTTGGCTGGATACTGCCTCAGATAAGACCTCTTTTCTCTTAACTAACATCTTATCATGCATTTTTTTTACCTGTCTCTCCCTCCTCTTCTTCCCTCTCTCACACTTCCTTTGCCCTATTGCTTAAAGAGAGCTCTTCTTCATCCCTAAGGTAAAAGTTCTTTAAGCTCTTGTTTTGTTCATTCCATGTGATGTCTGTTGCAGCTTTCCACATTACATCCTCGTGATTAGGGTTTTTGCGAATTGATTTCTATACAGAATAATTCCAATTGGATTTGGAAATGGCCTCTACGATATGTAGTACACATTGTAGTGTTCCTGCAGTTAAGTTCGATTGCCAAAGTTACGTGGGTCTTAGACCCACCACTACAAGTGTTGTGAAGTTTAAGATTTCGCGAGAGGAGTTTGGGATGCGATGCCGGAGGAGCAGTTTCATAGTGAGGGCGAGTGAGAAGCGGGATGATCCAATTAAAAAGATGGGTATGAGTGATGCGGAATGCGAGGCGGCTGTTGTTGCTGGCAACGTTCCCGAAGCACCTCCGTTCCTCCTACCCTGCTGCTCCTGCTGGAACTCCTGTGGTTCCTTCTCTTGTGAGTGTTCCTTGTACAATGTTGAATAAGCATATCGAAACCCGAGAAATTGAGTATGATGTTGTGATTGATGGGCTGCTTGATGATAAAATGATGTGTCTTACTCTTATGTGGACAGTCTGCTAATGCTAAGTTTCTGTTTTGAGAGTCCTTCTCACATAATTTAGGTTAAAAATTTTAATTCTATTTGTGGTTTGTATGAAACTATGCGGGCAAACAAATTTACCTACTTGCCCTGTCTGATTGATGTATTTCCTTTTTTCCCTTACCAGCCCCTCAGTCGCCGCCCTCGAAGGAACAGAAGTTCACCTGCAGTGCGAGCTGCTTTCCAGGAAACAACTATATCGCCTGCAAATTTTGTTTATCCACTATTTATTCATGAAGGTTGGTGCCTCTGCCAACCTCTTTGTTGAATATTTTTTTTCCATATACTTCAATAAAAGGAAAAGAAAAAGCTGATGAGAATCCCTTGATCAGTTATTTCACTGTCTATGTTCTCTGTCCATCCTTGTATCTCTCACGGGTGTGTCATGTATAACAAGATGTACAGGTGAGGAAGATACTCCAATTGGTGCTATGCCTGGATGCTACAGGCTAGGCTGGAGGCGTGGACTTGTTGAAGAGGTAATCTAGTCCTAAACTTCGTGTCATGGACAATAATCTGTCATCTAGCATTGTTGATGACTTAGGAAATTCGTTTGAAGATTTTATGTTGTTGCCTGTTTCAATCTGTGGTCAATTTCCCTTCATTATTGGTCAGTAGATGCAATTTTACGTTGGTTTGATACAGATAAAACTCCCATATTAGTTGAACTGTGGTTTGGGTTGATACATAAACATTGGCATTGCAGTTGCAGTTGAACTGAAGATAGTTCTATATACTCTTCAATCATGATATCAACTATTTTAGGCATCTAGGCCTGAAATATCATAGGTGTAAAGCAAAAACTTCAGAATTTTGAAAAAGTATGCTATTCTGCAGGTTGCAAAAGCTCGTGATGTTGGTGTCAACAGCATTGTGCTCTTCCCCAAAGTTCCAGATGGATTGAAGGTTTAGTTTCTGATCCTTGATTTCTTGTTGTTTCTAAAATGGTTACCTAATACTGATCTTTTCTTTTCTTCTTCTTATATTTATTTTTTATTTTTTAAATATCAAAGTAGTCTCCAACAGGTGATGAAGCATTCAATGACAATGGGTTAGTGCCACGAACAATTCGCTTGCTTAAGGATAAATATCCTGATCTTGTAAGTTAGTGCATTTAATTTTATGTCTCTGTTCTTTTCTATTGATACTTGGAAAATACAGTAGTTGCTCATATCATGTCTGCATATGTTGCTAGGTTATTTACACTGATGTAGCTTTGGATCCATATTCCTCAGATGGGCATGATGGTATCGTGAGAGAAGATGGTAAGCCCCCTCTATAAATTGCATTATTCCTTGAACATTATAAAACAATGAATTAGAATTTAGATATGATTCAAATTTCAAAATGCGTGCAGTTAGTTTTCTTCAAGTCCTACTAAACAGCTTATGTGTTGAGCTATCAAATGCTTGGCTTGTGTTCATGATACATGGATGTTGTTGATATATGAATATAATTTGCATCGTCTTGTTCATTCTGATTTCTGCTTCTACTGGATGGGTTCAATTTGAAAATTTATCCATTTCTTGCCAACTTGCTTTGTGTTTCTAGTATAGGGGACTCTAATAAGTAAATGAAACTATAATGGCTAAAAGGTCTTGTGATTGGAACAAGTATATAAGGTGTTACCATTGTATAATTACCTGAGAGGGAAGCAGAAAAATACTTGCTCCTGTTTTCCGTTGCATTTCCTTCAGTTGGAAAAATCAATAGAAGTGTAATTTTTCCTGATATCAAAATATAATACTGATATGTCAATTTTCTCCCATACTTTTTGTAGGAGTAATAATGAATGATGAGACAGTGCATCAGTTGTGCAAGCAGGCTGTTTCCCAGGTATACTTCTTGAAGTTCTTACGCGGACAGTTTACCTGATCTGATACTCATAGGATCCATTCTCACTAGAAAATAAAAATGAATACTTACCTTCTCTTAAATCAAGAAAATAGTCCTTAAAGCAGGAGGGCTGTTCAATTTATCGCTTCCTTCAGTGGTGACCCTATGGTTTAAGGGAGTCACATAGAACTAGCCTACTTGGATTGGTTCTCATATATCCCTTTAGTATCTTATTGCCACAGTTTCATATGCTATAAAGTAGGCACTTTTGGCCCCCTGATTTTAAGTTTTGCAAAAAGACTGAATGGAGTTCTTTCCTTCTAATGACCTACTCTTTTTTCACGACTTTTATTTTGACAAATAAGTAAGTCTTCACTTCCTATTTTATATTGATTACGATTACAATCTGGACAATCCAAATGCCATGTTTGAAGCTAAAATGGGTATCAGAGAATTTACGAAGCTTTCTGGTGAAGGGAAATCGAACACGTAAATATAGACAAAAGCAGACATCTAATGGACCCTCAATACAGTTTACCAAGATTCATCAAATGCACTTGTGAGTTTTCTACGTACTTGACATTTGATATGGTGTGTCACATGCTTTTTGTTTTTAATAGGTCGAGCTGGAGCAGATGTTGTGAGTCCTAGTGACATGATGGATGGACGTGTGGGAGCTATCAGGGCAGCACTTGATGCTGAAGGTTTTCAGCATGTTTCTATCATGTCCTATACTGCAAAGTGAGCATGCCCATTATCTTTTATCCCTTTTTTCTGCCACCTCATTTTCTGTGCTGATATTATGCTGGTTTGTGTTCACACTTATTTTCAACATGGAGGGCTGGTGAAGTGCAGTAACTTTTTGTTGCTAGTTTATTGCTTGAGTTGTTGACAATTAAGGTGCACTAAGCACAATTTCCAAGAAACAGTTGAGTGATGAATATTGATTGGTGTCTTATTGGGCATTTCACTGCTTTCAGAGCGAAGGATATGAAAGTATAATTTCTTCCTTTGCTTAGTCTTCCTGTATTGATTGTATGTTTGCCCTTTCCAGGAAGACATAGGACCCTTGTTAACCTGGTGACATGATAATAGTTGTTGGTGACCTCTTTGTGTCTACTTTCTCTTGGACAGATATGCAAGTTCATTCTATGGACCATTTCGAGAAGCTTTGGATTCAAATCCACGTTTTGGAGATAAGAAGACGTGAGTAATATCTTTTTGACTATTTATCAAGTTCTGTTCCTCTTTATCATGGTTCCATGGAATTTATACATTCATATTTTGTTTGCTTTTGTTAAAAAAAGTTATCAGATGAATCCAGCAAATTATCGGGAGGCTTTAATTGAGATGCAAGCAGATGAATCTGAAGGAGCTGATATCCTTCTGGTCAGTATTGCTTTCTGTTATAAAGATAGCTATATTACTTGGAGCAAGACCATTATTACAATGAGCCTCCTTTATCGGTAAAGTTATTAAAATAAACTTATCTTGCTTTTTCAGGTGAAACCTGGTTTACCTTATTTGGATATCATAAGACTTCTCCGGGATAAGTCCCCCCTGCCAATTGCTGCATATCAGGTAATCCTAATCTCTGTATGTCCTTTGTGTAGCATTTATGGTTCAATTAGCTAATTGGTTCAGCACTCTTGAGTTACGATTATACTTGATTGCTAAGTTTTTTCCTCTGTCACAACTCACAAGTAGCATTACAATTTTAATCAACGTTAGCATAAACATTGGTCTTTCAAATTGGATGGATATGATCGAATCCCTCCTCCCTAGTTGTAATGGTTTGAAAAAAAAAAAAGTACTATGTTTTAAGTTGATTCACAGCAGTCAAGACACATTGAACTAAGATTCATCTCTGATTGAGAGTTGATGGACTTGCCAAATCTAATTAGTTTCTTAGTTCTTACTTCTTGTTTTCCATGAAGGGTTTTCTTGACATTATAATGCTCAAAAAGGATGATTGATAAGTGGAAGCAGAGGTTTTTTTTTTTTTCTTTGATAGCAGCGTACTACCAAAAAGAAAAGCAAAAGCAGAGTGCTTAAATAGATTCTTGGGTGCGTAATATTCAGTGGTTTCATTATAATATTGTTGTAGAGAAGTATGCTATTTGGTGTACAAAGGAATTGTGTATGTTATTCTTTGCACAACAGGATAATCTCTAGGTTGATGATAGTCAAAGTATTTTGGTGGAAGACAGACATGAACATTCATCCTACTTATTATCACAATATTTATTTATTTTTGTGGTCAGAACTTACTATTAAGGTGAAAAGAGATATTTTTGCATAACTTTTTTTTCCCCAGAAAATTTAGGGACACACTAGGTCTTTCTGATATGGTTTTCCCATAGTATGTCATTGGTCCTAAATGCTTTTGTCAACAGTCAGTTTTTTTTCCTTTGGACTAAAATTTGTAAGTCTTACCTAAAGTTGTTTATTTCAGGTCTCAGGTGAGTATTCAATGATCAAGGCTGGTGGGGTTCTCAAAATGATTGATGAAGAGAAGGTGATGATGGAGTCATTGATGTGTCTTCGACGGGCGGGAGCAGACATCATTCTCACATATTTTGCTCTTCAAGCTGCTAGATGCTTATGTGGGGAAAAGAGATGAATCTTGGGGAGGTGGCTTTCGGATGTTGTGTATAATCTGAGAGGGCATTTGTAGTTTTCTTTTGTGTAGTAATAATTAAAGGAACCTGGTGCAGGCATTGAAATGGTATCTGTAGATTTTTTCTTTACGTCCTAGGATAAATAATTTTATGCAGAGATGATAACGGTAGTGTAACACTGCCGGAGGCTCAGTCAGAAAACATGGAGAACGGGGTTGAAGTTTGTATCCCTCTACATCTTACATAATGTTTTGTTTTTTTCTTATATAAGAATGCTCGTAATCTGATTATTGTATTTCTCATCTCAGAAAATTGTGATTGCCTCAAGAAAGCAAATGCACGATTCTTAAGTTTCCTATGATCTAGATGAGGAAGAAAAAACAACCTTTTACTGCTAGAACTTTGCCATCGGGTCTCGCTCAGTGAAGTGATCGCTTTGGACTTTAGGAAAATGGGAAGTACTAAAGGCTGTACATTGTTGAAAGAGAGTTGGTAGGGGTAGACTGATTAATGATATCTCACTAGGTTTAACAGGAGTCGCAACATTACTTGAGGAAGCAAATTGTGTGTTAGCACACGAGCAGGTGATTTTCTATATATAATGTTCCTTTCCACAAGGTAATGTTTGGAAAAATGCTACCACCATCACATAAGATTTACCGCCAAGGCTTGTATAGTTCATATGGTATACTTACTGAAACGGGATCAAATGGCTCTGCCCTTGTTACATATAAACTATATAATTGGCAAAGTTGAATCTGGTTGAGCATAAGCACGGGCGGTTAATCCTGGACGAACCATGGAAACTATCGGGAACTGAATTCATGATCGTTGTGGTCTCCTGCATTCTCTGGGTCATATGTGAGACTTTAAGAGGACCATCAAATGCTGAATTGTCTTGGCTGGTGTTCTTTGGGGATCGGGAGCAGGTCTTATTGAGTGGCTTCACTATTCCCCTTCAGTTGAGGGTCGAGTCACTCTCTTCCTAATAGGTGTCATCACTTTGTATCACTTTACGCTGCCCTTTGTGGAGTTTTAAATATATGTGGAAATGTAGCTTTAGTGGTTAAGTGTTAACCAAAAGTTATAGATATGTGGAATGAACTCGATGAGTCTTAAAGTGAATCAGAATAATCCAAAAAGGAGGGAGAGTACTCAAATTTATGCTTCATGAAAAACATTAAGGTGTATTTTAATTGTGAAAATATACCTGATAATGTGTATGTTTAAAAAACAAAAAAAACTTTTCTTTCAAAATAAGGCTAAGATTACAAAATTATGTAATGAAAACATAGCTTCAAGAAAAAGGGACTTTGAGTCAAACAAAAATGATGATTAATATTTGCATATGGACAAAGAAGTATCATCAAATGAAAACTTGGTTTTGAAAGAAGGGATAAAAAGGATTTAAAAGTAAAGAGGATGCTCTTCCTTTGTCAATCAAAAGCATGTTTAACAAATTCCATGAGGTGATGAAAAGCTTAGACTGCTTCTACCTTGTCAGATAGTTGACAACTCTAAGAATGGTTTAAAGTAATATCAATTGTTAAGAAAAAAAAAAAATTCTTTCTAAAAGCAAAAAATGTAGTGCAAAGTGAACCGATTGAATAATTTTTACGAATAAAGGTAAATATGTAGTACAAGAAACAAAATTTCCTATTCAATATAGAAGCTATCTTTAGCAAATTAATTGGTATTTAGTTCAATATAAAATTTATTAAAATAGATTAAACTAAATTATATAAAGAAGGTATTAATGTTAATATAGAAGGTATTAAATAAACAGCACACGCGCGCACGCACACGCACATGCACATACACACATAGAGTCATTCCACTCACAAATTATAACATATTAAAGATAATTTTTCTACAAGAAGAGCAAACTTAGTAGTAAACAAGTTAGCAAAAATAATATTACAAGCTTGAATTATAAATAACCCAAACTTACTTAGGTTCTATGGTTGTAGGAACTCAAAGTTAAATTTAAGAGACTATGGAGCAGATATTCAAAAGCATGACTATGATATGTTTGGATGCTCTGTTTTTCATTTGTATCTGTATCTCTTTTCAAAATGATATTTATAAATATGTTTGATTTATATTTATATTTTATCTATATTTGATCTATTTGATCTTTTAATGAGAATTGCTAACTTTTTTTTTTACTTGTATCTAATTCTATATAAATAATTTGTTAGAAAAAAGTTTTAAAAAAGCATCTGTATTTGTAATCTGCCAACAAACAAACAAATCCTAAAGATACCTCGAATTTCGTTATCCTCAGATAGAGAGGAAGGAAACAATGCAATTTTGTGATCACAAGGAGAATTATTATGGTATCATTTGTGTTTCTCCTCACACTATTGATAAGGTCTTTCTTGTGAAGGGTCTTATTCATTATTGATAGGTAAACTTAGGCTTTGTTATTCACAAGTCTAGCTTGATGTAATTATGGCATGGGTTTGCCTAATAATCCATTAGCTAACCTCTTGCTAAACTTAATTGTCCCATGAAAAGGCCACGTAGACCGAAGGAGTATTTGGTTTGAGTGGGTTCAATCTCCTCACTTGGCACATTCTCACTTGACTCAAACTATTCTTCCTTACTCTTGATCTTGGGAAGTGGCTTATTGGATTGGTATCTACTAGTTCAATAATTGCCATGATCTCCACAAACATGCATTCACTCCTAGTAACTGCCAATAAACGTTGTCCTATAAACATCCCTTGGAATTCATTCACGGTCTAGTAACACCTTGCCAAAGCTCAGCCTTTGTTCATTACCTCCTACATATCACTAACTTGATCATTAGAGTGGCTTTATCAGGTAACCCTTGGTGCTCATTGACCCATTCTTGTTTTGTAGATCTAATCATTGTAGGCTCAGATCCAATCCACTTTACTAGTAGAACTAATGCAACAACACAAATAATTTATTGAGTGTGAGTCAGTTGTGTGGTAAAGAGCCTAAAGACAATAAAATGGTTTTTGAACAAAATAAATGTATAGGTTCCTATCTCATTAAATGATAAAAATTTCCCCTTTGACCAAAAGAAAAAAAAAGGGTCATATTTAGGGTTGCAATAAAAAATGAGTTGAGACAGTATAATGTTAAGTTTGAGTATGAACTCAACCGAGTTTAACATTTCAAAGTTCTAATTCGATTGGGTTTTTAAAATTTAAGCTGGATTTGAAGTGGTACTATACAAACTCAATCTCGACTAGAACAAACTTGTTCAGGATTGATTCATTTAAAAAAATATTTTTAATTTTAATTAAAATAATATTAATATCTGAACTTAGCTCAAATTTAATTAACATTTACATTCGATTTGATTTTGATCTGACTTAGATTCTAATCTAGGTAAATATCATGAAACTCAAGTTCTAGCTTGACTTAACAATTCTTGATTTGAACTTGAGTAAAGATTGAGCCAAACTCTAGTGATTTATAAACTATTTTGATTCATTTATACCCTACTTATATTAGCTTTAATTAACTTAAAAAGCTTTCTAAAAATGATATTATAAACTGCTTGTCAAAAATGATCATACAATATGATGTCCATTATGCCTCCTGTTCAAAGAATGAAATATTTTTGGTTTCTTACGGAAGTAAAAATGTGATTTCAATTAAATAAACAATTGAAACTTTTACGTAAGGATTTATATGGTCCTGTCCCGACACTGACTTTAGGAGGAAACAATAACAGCCTTATAATAGTCAATGATTTTTCAAGGCACACACGGGTTTGGTAAAACGATCGAATGCCTCCAAATTGTTAGATTAATTTGGTAAAACGATGAAATCGGAAAAGGTTTTCCAATCATCACTCTAAGAATTGATCACAAAAGGGATTAGGAAATCAAGATTTTACTCGATCACTACAATGGCAGTTGTCCCCACATTTAGAAATAATCATGGGTCGGTTTTGAATAGGGAACCAACTTGACCCATCATGGCGGTTCCTGACCTAGCAACCGGTCCCGAGATAGCGGGTTCAAATCAGCAAAGGATTTGTCGGTTCTAACGGGTCCTTACGGTTCCGCTCTTAAAAACCATATAACCTGGTGGTTCTCACGGTTCTACACTATAAAAATAAAAAAAAGAAGGAAAAAAGAAAATAAAATTATAAACAAATTGTAATTAAAAAATAAATATTTAAAATTATTTTCACTTGAATAATAAAAAATTTGTTTCATATTCATAATATTTAATGTGTTGTTATTAATAACACAAGTAATAAATATATTTGAAATCATATGTTATTAAGTTTATATAGACTTTTAACCAAACTAAACTTTCTTTTTTAATAATATGTGACTTGTTTTTGTATTATTGGTACTTATTTGTATCTTGAATATTTTATAATGTCACATTGCTAATATTAGGGATTTAACCAGTTGGGTTTTAGATAGATTCTATGAACTCGAAACCTGACCCACTATCTTATAGAGTATACCAAATCTGACTCTATAACCCTATAGGTTTTTATGTTATATCCAAACCCGCCCTACAGGGTTTAATTTAAAACATGAAACCTGACCCTATAACCCTATTTTTTTAAATCTATTTTCAAATTTTAATAATTAATTTACGAAAAGCTGGTGCTTCTAACACAAGTTTTCCATACATTCAAAAATGAAAAGATGCAACATTCATTATACGACATTTAAACACAAAAATATATTATCTTTGTTACCTTGTAATATCTTAAAAAAATAGTTAAATTTAAATCCCCTTCTAGGCCTAAAATATAAGAGACATCAAATAATATTAATCTTCATAGCAAATATGACTTGAACAAAATTGAATAAAAAGTTCTAAAATTGTTAACTAGTCCAATAAACATAAAAGAAAAAACATCATCGAGAGGTAGAAAAGATGGTAGTTTATTCATGTCTTCTTTTCTCTCCTTACCCCTTTAATAATATTTTATATTTATTTATTTTTAAATTATCATATCAGGTTGTCGGATATCTATTAGGTTTGTTATATGATCCAATTTGACCCTATAACCATATATGGTTTTTACTATATATCCAAATCCGACCCTAAAACCCTATAGGGTTTTTAATGGATTAGGCAGATCGGAAGCTCTGTAACAACCTACTCGATTACATCCCTAACTAATATGACAACTAAAAAAGTGCAAGCGATTGTATACATAAAAAAAAAACACTCTAGAATTTCTTTTAACTAATATGCTACAAACAATTATTATTAGGCTCAATGTTATTTCAAGTTGAATTTTTTTTTATATTTTTTTCTGACTTAAATTAAATAAATTATTTAATTAATTTATATATATTTTTTATTTCATGGTTCTCGGTTCCTCTAAAACCGAAACCAAACCATAAAAACCAGACTTGCTCCCATGAGGCCGATTACAGTTCCACTATTTTTGAAACTGGGAACTGGCGGTTTAGGTTTGGTTATAGACCTAAATCAAATCGACTACGTCTACCTACATTAATAAGCATAGTTTAAGGAGTTTGGGACCACATTGAATATCAGATGGCTGAATAATTATGCAAAAGGACCACATTCAATTTTCAATAACCCAACATTTATTATTTTGGTTACATCTATCCTATTTCATACAAATTACAAACAAAGAGCATACACCTTTGTTTTCCTGAAATGTTGTTTCCTTATGTCCTAAATATCCATTTACCAACAAGTTAAATATTAAGTTATAAACACATTTTAGGATTTTATTTTCTTGTTTCTATAATATTCTCATCTTAGCATAATTAGTTAATACTCTAATTGATTTTTATGATTGCTGAATTTATCAAATTAAGGATTTTACATAAATTGAGTTAGGGCAATTGACTTAGAAACAACCTGGAAGGTGGTCGATTGGCTTAAAGGGTTGGTTGACTGATCCTCATCCATTTAGTTTCTTGTCTTTTCTCATCTTGCTTCTTTTATATGTTCCTAAATCTAATTTTAGTGTTCTATTAGATTATAATCCATTCATTTATAAAAATTCCCTAATTTTGTAATCTAAAAGGTGTTTTCGTTAGTCCACTATTAGCTGTAATTTCATTAACTTGTTATTCCTAATCGTTCGAACGTTTGATGATAAAAACTGTCTTGTTAAAATTTGCTTTCTTTGCTGCTGTCAGGATTGTAACTCGCAAATGCATGAGTCAAAGTATGCTTGTTTGCACGGACTCAATCCTAAACATCTCTGCTAAGTCGGTTCTTACTATTGCGCTACCCCCGCACGAAAGGAACATATTACAAGTGACTCAAATTCAACAATTTTCAATACTCTAGCCATTTAGCCCTAAGTTTCCTATTGATAAAATTCTCTTCTAAATGGTGTTTCTAAATCTCTTTGTTACAATTTTTTAATTCGCAATTCTATTACATGGTAAAAAATAATAATAATAATTTGGTCTATGTATTTATATATAGGGATGAAAATTTATTGTCTCGAAAATGTTTTTTTTTTTTGTTGTCGCTACAAATAAATGCTTACCACGTGACATGGAGTGGTAATTATTGTTTGTAATATTTTAGAGATTTTTTTATTTTTTATTTTTCACAATGGCACATGTTTATGGAAACTTGTTGTATTGAAAATACTGTCTTATCTTCTCATGTCTTCTTATTATTCATGTGAATAAATATTTACCATATATTAAAATTAATAATTATTACTTATATATTATTTTAGGGATTTTTGGTGGGAGCCCTAATAAGACAACATTTGTTGGATAAAAATTTGTTTTCTCATCTTTGCTAATAAATATTTACTATATATAAAAAGTAATTATTACTTACATTATTTTGTTTTTAGTTCACACCGTTTATTTTTATCCTTTTCATATATTGCTACTATTTTTATGGATAGAATAACTCAATATCTTTTACTTTGCTTCATCATCACTTTCATATATCATCTTTTCCTTCATAATCTGCCATGGTTTGGTCCTGATAAGGTAACCTTGACTTTTAACTTTCGTCATTATCCAATATGTTTTTTCTTGGGATATGCATAGCTTGTCTCTAAAGAAGGATACGTGTGCAAAAAGAGGCCAGATTGATCATGAATTCATGAGTCCTGTCGACTCTGTGTTCCTTTGGGCGGTTGCATTGCATCTAGGGAAAGTGGTAATTGTTTCATCTCACAATATATCTTCGAGTTGATACAACGTGAGACTTTTTTTTTTTTTTTAATAGTACAGTCATATAGGGTCATTACAACATGCTAATATAGAAAATCGAACTCGATATGTAAAGGGTGAAGATTTAGATCGAGTGCTACTAAATTACAAGCTGATTGACACAACGTAAGGCACGTTCCAATTGAGTTATTTGCACGTATGCATAGAAACACAAGTCCTAACCAAAACATCGTTAAGCAATCATGTCCCCAAACGACCGTGCCAACATCCAGAGTTAAAAAGAGTGGGCCTATAGCTTTTCAGCATCACAACAAACTCTGATGTGTCTTCAAATATAAACAATATGATCACAAAGGGATGGTTTGTTGAAACTGAAGAACTTCCTTTTCATACCAGAAACCACCAACTTGTTCTACTCCCCCCAACAATTAAAGATGCTCAACCTATTTTGTCAACTTTGGTTTCTTTTTCTTTTATCTTTTAAAATCCCATTTTTTTTGAAATATTGTAATTATATCTCTTAAAAATTGCTAATGACAAAAAATCTTTGGGTTAAGTAAAAAATTTCTATGTTTTTCAAAAAAAAAAAATGAAAATGTTATATAATAATCTAAAAAATAGATAAATTGAACTTATCTCTTGAAGAATTCATCTATTCAGAAGACAAGTTTAGTGAAGTTGTCTTAAACTCGTCTCCTAAAAAAAATGATCTAACATATAAACTTATCTCTTGAAAAAATAAGGTAATTGCAATTATATTAAACTTGTCCTTTTAAGAGAGGATTTTATTATAATCCAAACTCGTTTCTTGAAAAGATGAGTGTATTTTTGGAATTATTTTTAATTCACTGACATTTTTGTATTTTTTAATTAAAATATAATTATTTTTTTCCTTATCCAAAAATCTTTCCTCCACTATAGCACCAAGTTAATTTATTGTCATAGAATACTTTTGTAATGATTTTTAGGTCAATTTATTCAGTATTGACTGATAAGATATATTAACTAAGTCAACATACCACATAAATTAAATGATACATCGAAAAAAAATACCAATATTTCATAATGGATAGACATATATGAAAAAAAATCCATGTATTGATATTTAGAAGAGTACATTAGAGGTATTTTTTTTTTGAAAATTTAGACATTTCTATAATTTTATTAATTTTCAAGCAAGTTGTTACAATTTATCTTAGTTATCTTTTTTATTTTTTAAGTTTAGCATATTTAAGACACTTGTACCCAACAAAATGAATATTAATTTCTTAAAGGGATTGATTTAGATTGGACTGGGATCTTCTATTCCCAAAAAGTTGCAGTAGATATTATATGGAAAAATTTACGATTCCGACGTTAATTTTCACTAGAAATATTTACGATTTCGACGTTAATTTTAACGAGACCGTTCTTATCAATTATATAACAGCTTTTATCATATCCATAATACATAATTAAAAAAAGAATACAATATAAAGAGATGACATCTTTTGCCACATCTTCAATTAATCCAATATTCACGAACCGCAGCCATATCTGGTTCATAATCCTTCTACCATATCTCCCTAAGTTTGCTTATATTAAAGACTAAACAGTATCATTTATCCCTTGATGGGGTTACTTAAACGACCCTTTCTTTATAAAAAATAGGTCCTCTATTTCACTCATGATGATACCCTCAAGCCAATCCAAATGTTTCTTTCATTCCGTTATCATTTCACTGTCTTCTTCTTTGTTCTTCTTTCCTTCTTTCCATGCATATTCTCCACAAGAGCCCTTCGTTCTACATTACCCTCTTCAAAACCTCCTATTAACATCAACGAGAAACTATTCCTCACAGCACAAAATGGCAGTAAAATTCGTGGGATATCACAGCTCAAGCACTACTTCCACCGTTTCGGGTATCTTGAGTCACAAGAAAGCAACTTCACTGATGAATTCGATACCCAATTCGAATCCGCAATATCATCTTACCAAATACACCTTGGTCTCACCCTCACTGGCAGGCTCGATCCCGACACGATTAAGCAGATAGGTATGCCAAGGTGCGGTGTATCCGACAGGAATCATAATGTTATACATGGCACAAAACAACATTATGTGTATTTTACTGGCAAGCCAAAATGGACGCGCCAGAAGCCCATCACACTGACCTACGCGTTGTCCCCAGATAATTCAATCGATTACTTGAGTTTAAAGGACATAAAAGGTGCATTCCAACGTGCATTCCGACAGTGGGCATCGGTTATTCCAGTGAGCTTCAAAGAAGCTGATGACTATGGTTATGCTGATATAAGAATAGGGTTCTATAAAGGTGATCATGGGGATGGCCAGCCATTTGATGGGGTGCTTGGGATCTTAGCACACTCGTTCTCCCGGAGAGTGGGAGGCTGCACCTCGATGCCGCGGAGACGTGGGCAGTGGATTTCGAGGCGGAGCAATCGAAAATTGCGGTTGATTTGGAGTCAGTTGCATTGCATGAGATTGGGCACTTGCTAGGGTTGGCACATTCTTCTGTTAAGGAAGCTGTCATGTACCCTAGCTTGAAGCCCAGAGAGAAGAAACTAGTGTTGTCGCATGATGATATAGAAGGTATCCAAGCCTTGTATGGATCAAAGCATCATTTCCTGTTTGGATCATTAGTAGAGTCTGATACTTCTGTAAATGGAGCCATTAGCCCTAGAGATTTTGCACTATGTAGGTGGAGAGGAGTTGTGCTATTACTTTTTTATGTATACTTACTTGCAACTTTTTAAAAGATTACTGTTTCATTCATGAGATTTTATTCATTTTGAGACATCCTTTGTCCTCAAATCAAAACTAATGTGTGTGGGTGTACTTGTTAGGATATCAGTACAAGAAATTTAATAAAAAAAATATCACAAATGATTTATGTGGGTGATTAGGTGGATGTCCTTAATAACTGACACTTCCCGTGCTATGTTTGCTAAAAGGATTATATTATATTGAGGCTACTCTTTAAGTCTAAAGAATTTGATTTGGAAACTCCCATTAAGAGTCACACCTAAAGTATATAATGAAGTTTTTTAGTGTTTGCATTATTCATAGTGATTGAAACTCACTGACAGACAAACATTATAATTTTGTGACATCAATTATGTCATTTTCCCCTCCTGTTTCCTTTAATTTTTTCCCTTATTGATAGAGTGAGTGGGAACAGCATGAATAAAGTATGAATCGTTATCCATATCCTACCTTGTAAGCTATAGGATAGTAAATATTGTGTTTAAGACCTACCTTATACCACTTTGTACTTGTTATGTATCCTATACCCGTCAAATTTATAGAATAGCGGATATCATGTGAAACCTGTATTCTTTTTTTCTTCATTTTTTTTAATATATGCGGTTTCGTGTAATATATAAAATTACCTTATTTTTATATATCCACTATAAATGTGTGGAAAAAAATTTAAAAGGTAGTTTTTAATATCATAAATATGCAATATGTACAACTGGTAACAAATTCCAAAATTAAAAAATTTAAAGAGACTTCTATATTAATTAGACTCAAATCATAAACAATACTTCTGCACAATCTAAAAGTATAATCACATACAATTAGAGTTCTTTCGGAATAAATACTTTCAAAATAAAAATTTGTTTGTTAAATATAATCTTAAATAAAAATGATTGCAAAATAAAAAGATGAATTTTTTTTATAATTTTTAATAGGATAGATGAACGGTACCCTAGAATTTGTACTCTAATAGTACTTGTATCTTATTCGTGAGAGAAAGTTTAAGGATATTTGTATTTTTACCCTACCTTATGATCTTTAATACCCACAAGCACCTTATTTTATCAAGTGGGGCATGTGTGCATATTCCGTATGATAAAATACGCTTATCTCTACGAATTAGTATCCATTACAACTTTGAAGGAGAGAGGAATCGAATCTAAGTAACTCCTGAGGAGTGACTTGGCTACAAAGATCTTGGTGTAACTTGAATTATATTTTTTGGTTCGATTTTAACAAGACTAATGTATCATTTAAATGCTAGCATAGCATTTCAAGTTTACTATAACCTTATTGCACATATAAAGGGGTCTACTTGTTTTTGAGTAAGTCGAAAGCTAAAATTTAATTAAATTAAGATGTGCAACTTCTCAATATGCTGTTTTGCAGAATCGTAACTACAAGTAAGCCTCCGGACGACATAGATTTTACTTTCTTAACATAGTATTTGATAAAACAAAAAGGGGATATTTGTTCACAAAGTTGAGAATAGGATTTTAAATGTTCATAGGTATCTTATGTATGCCTTCCCCAACATCGTCCACCACCTCCCCCAGTACCAGGCTTGCCCTGCATCAAGAGCTGCAACTATTTATTACCTAGTTGTGTCACCTCTTTATATTTACTAATTAGAAAGTGCTGTGATTGCTTTATATGAAGCTGTGCAAATGGATTATGACCTATGGACTGGCTGACTCATTTACCTATTTTAGAAAATGAGTTAGAACCAATCTTTTTTAACCTATTTAATGATGGATCAAATATAACCGATCCATCTAACTAGCAGGCTAAAAAGGCTTGGGCTAGTTGGCCTCGGTCCTACTTATAAAAAAAAAGGTGAAAGCGAAAAACTATTCAATATGTCTGCTGATTATTATGATGAAGATTCTCTTACTTCGCTGCCTGCAACAAGTAACAAAGCTTTAGTTATTAGTGTTTTTTTATTTTAAATGAGGAAAATCATTTAGCAATGTTGAATGGACCCCGATGGCACATCCAGCAATGAGATCAAGAGCACACAAATCGAATTACACTTCACAGTACCTTTTCTTCTTTGGCCATCTCCACAGTACTTAATAGTGCCCATAAATATCATAAAAAGACCATGAATTTCACATACCATCATCACTTTAAGTGTCGTAGTTTTATGTTGCGCCGCAAGACAAACAAACAAAGTAGTGCTTTCGTAGATCTTCCAAGGATTCGAGCTCGAGTTACCTTTATACGCGGTCCACTTACAGGAATTATTAAATCATCAAACATATGTTATCCCATATTAACCAAATAAAATGAGCCTTGTCCTTATCCGAATAGATTTCTCCACAATCTTGCCAATATCCTTATCAGTATGATTAGGCATGACAACAAAATTAATAATCTTCTCGCGCAATGTCCAACAATCATCAAGAAATTGTGTAGTAAGACATAATAAACTAAGATTTTGATTGAAGGTCCAATTATCAATTATAAAAGCAACCCTAGATTTTTAAGATTTAAATCTCTTCATCAATTAGGACTTTTCATGAATATAAAGCTTCATGCAATTTATAGTTTTGGTGAAATATAATACTTGTTTAAACATTGATTGCATTGCATTAGCAAAATTTCTAAAATCTTTACACTCCATACCAGAAAAAGGTTGTTTATCAATAATAACCATTTGAGCAAGCATGCATCTATAATAATATTGATCTAACTTCCAACATTTAAAATTGCAGCCATCACTATCAGTCATATATTCCCCTTCTTCTTTTAAATGATGTAAGGCTCTTTTGCTATTTATCTCTATTTTGGGGAAATCTAGAACAGTGTTTCAAATACTTCAACATAGAAAAAGTATGCCAATAATCAACATTATCTAATAACTTGACTCTATAATAATTGCACTTTTTTCTTGACAGTATTATGCTTGTAATCATGTGTGATAGTTCTTCCTAAAATGAACCTAAGTTGGTGAGCCTTTGTTTTTCTTGTCACATATTTGGGATGAAAAATCACTACTTGATAGTAAAGTGCCTTCCTTAAACTTGGAGTATTATTTGTCTCTTTTTTTGCTTTTCATTTTTCATTTTAAAAGTTCAAAATATAAGGAAAAAAATCAGTCATTTATTACAAAATCAAAAAGCACAAGGTTTTGAATCTAGCTTTTGCTTAGGTTAATTGCATATGGAAGAAAATAAATTGAATTTCTTATAAGAAAATAAATAATGTGTGATCAAAACGAAAGAAAAACCAACATGGCCAAAAATTAAAGGAAAGTTAAATCTTGTTTCCTCTCATTTGTTTCCATTTCTTTTTGTACAAGTTACAAACCCAAATTAGAAGCATTTCCATATATTTATACCAACCTTAAAACACCAAATACACTAATAATTGAGTATAGATTGGGCCAGAGTTTACTCTTGATTTTGTTTAAGAGGAACTGATGCATCTATGTATATATTTAAAAATGTCATAATCTGAAAAAACAAAAGAAAAAAGAACCCCAAACAGCTAAATCAAATGTATACTTTTATATAAAGTGAGAAATATTAGTTATATTACTCTAATACCCGTGATAATATTTGAATAAAAATCCATAAAACCAACACGAACCCAATTTTTGGCATTTGATAATACCCATGTTAGGTTTCCATCGTCCATAAAACCAACACGAACCCAATTTTAAATGTATAATTAATTATTTGAATTTTAAAATAGTCAATTTAATACTTACTCAAAATTTTCATATTCATTACTTCTACTTCAATTAACAAAATTAACTCTATTTGTTGAGTTGACACTTGTAACGAATAGAAAAGAGACACTTGTCTAGTAGCTAATAAAAATTAGATAATTAAGTAGTGGATTAACACATACATTAAAGTTGTTGGTTTTAGTTTTCCTACTTAATTATTTAATTAGACAATGTTTGTATATGTTTGCTTCATTGCCTAATTTTGTAGTTTTTTCTAATTGGCTACTTGAGACATCTCAATTTCCTATTAATTGTGAGTGTTAACTTAGCAAATATAGTTAAGTCTATTAGTTGAGGCAGTATTAATAGATACAAAAATTTTGATTGGTTATTAAATTGATTACTTTAAAGTTCAAGTGCTTAATTATACATCCAAAAGAACTTTAGGTACCAAATGTTACATTAATCTCTTACTTATAAATCATACATAATTTATTGCGTAAACTAAAATTAAGAAAGGAATAAAAATTAAACATTAGTCAAATCTCAAGTCATAATTGGTCACAGAAAAGTTCTAAAGCTGTGCTAAAGATGAACAAAGAGACATCAAAGGCATTTCTATGAAAACAAAATAAAAGGTAAAGTTGTGGATATGTATATCTTTTCATGTGATGCTCTAGTTTGAAAATCACAGTATGAAATCAGGAAGAAAAAAGGGAGAGTAAGAGACAAAAAAAAAAAAAAAAAAAAAAGAGATAGACTAAAGAGGAAAATAGCGTTTTAGGTAGTAGTAGTGTATCTAAGGTTTTTAATAAATGGGTTGGGCTCCTCTTTTGCTTATATATATTTACAATTTTAGTATTTATTGATTTGTTGATAATATGTCAATTTTAATGGTAGAAATAAACTATGACTAAGAGATCAATCGATCAATGGAAACACATTATTAATTCCTTTAATATTGTTAAAATGTAAAGAAACATATTTGGCATTTACTTCTTTGATGTGTCTGAAGGACTTTTATCAATAATGTTATATTAACTAAAATATAGTTGAAGTAAACAACACTATTATTAATATGATTTTATAAAATTTTATAAGATGAGTACAAGGTATTATGGAGTAGGTGCCTTATTCACCGTATCTAAATACTCAAAAGATTTTTACCTCTCCTTCGTATCTTCTTTTCCTCTTCTTCTTCCATCTTATACATTGTTATCCTCCTTGCCTTGTAGCAATTATGAAGCTCAAACCTCGGCAAAACCTCCTCAGGTGCAACAACTCAAAGGCACACTACAAAGCCCACCATAGTAGTCCATGCATGGTAACAGGGACCTTATTGGGCACCTAACCTCCGTTATGAAAAGATGGAGGTTTAAGATGGCAAGGTCTAAGTGCTACATAGTACATACAAGAATTGGGAGGACTAAATTGGTCCCTAGTGTAACCATGTTGCAGAATCCAAGTTGCTGAGCAGAATTGCAATCTTTGACACATCGAGCTGCTGCTGCGATCCAAATCATTGAGCATCCATTCTGCAATTAATTCTTGACACACGGAGTTGCTATAGTTTATCAAAGGACCATCCGTCCATGCCGAGCTTCAAACCAACCAACATGCCGACTAATTAGTAACCGAACTCCCCCAGCTGCTTCACATAACCAAATAGAAAACTGAAATTCTGAGCTTGCAATGGCAATCGAGGACTCCTGTGACCAAACATCAGAATGCCGAGCTCCAAAGGCACATGATGAGTGGACAGACTAACAGATACCAACCTACTTTTCAACAAATCCGAGCACCTTGACTACAAGCAACCATGTCCAATTGCCGGGTTTTCATGTGCAACACTGATGCCAATCGGGAGCAAATACCGACCAGTCCATCTGACTGTCGAACATTTTAGCGGTGACTGAATTCTGAGTTGTTTGATCCCTTCTATGCCGACTGAACTCTAATCTGCATTTGATTTGAGTCGGAATTAAAGATTATATTGGTTAGATTTATATGATTCTTGATAATTTGACTTTCCTTTGTATAAATCTTAAGAATGTCCGAGTTGCTACTTAACCCCAACCTTAAAGCCGAACTGCGCAAGGACCGGGCTTTACTGTTCTTGAACCAAGCAATAGTATCGACTTGGTGGACTGTACTATAAACAGGCTAAACAGCGGCTGAGCGAACAAGCTAAGCACCGAGCCACCGCAATAGTTAGGAATTGAGCAGAAATTGCAAATAGCCACATACCTGATCCAAACCATAGTAGGAGTTGTAATTTACGAAGAAAGAATCCGAGTTCAGTGACAAGACAGTTCAATGAAGAACGCAGTAGCCAACTTGTCGGATTTTGAGCCGAGCTCTCTGTCGACTCGAACTGGTCCCCAGCAGCCTTGCCGAGCAGCTTTTAGACTTCTTATCTTGACCTGTTCGGCTGAATCAAGTTACTCCAAGTACATGTCGGAGCTGATCTTACCAGGAAGACCAATGCTGAGTTGAGCAATTAATAAATAAACTAATCTGTACATTTGACTCTAAGCAATTTTTTATTTATTTTTGATGTCAAGCATAAGACCAGTCTTTTTTAAGCTTTTTATTACCGACAAGGTCCACTCCACTTAACATAGACTTCACTACACAGTACCAATACCCATTCCATGCGTTTCACACACCACAGACCCATATGTAGTTTCATTCCATCATCATTTTCTTTGTTTAGTCCTTGACAAGCCACCTCATCATTCCATCTTACTTTAGGCTTCATCCATCCATACATTTATCCATACACTTCACCTTCATACACGGGATAGAGACCTTTCATTACCATCACAAATAGTTGAGTTCCCTGCAATTTTCACGTGTACTCTCTTCTTTATCTATTTGATACAACGTGCACATATAATTACAAAAGAGTTGTAAACTTAAAGTAATTTTATTTATTATAAAAAACTATTGATAGACTGTGTGAATGAATAATAATATAACCTTAAAAGAATTTAAGGAAAATCTAAAGATATATGTAGAAAATGTCTATATAAATATCAAAAGAAATATATAGAAAGTTATTTAAAGAAAAATCTAAATATTATTTTAAAGAAATATCTAGACTTTATCTTTGGTTTTATCTATCCCACTGGTCCATGTGATAATATTAATCTTGTCTAGATCAATCTCCCCAGCTTGAGAAATAAACTCGTCCATGAGTTTATAGCTAACTTTGGATATAGGGGTTTATCAAAATGATAAAATTGGTAGATATTTTTTGAGATCAAAGATGAAACTACAAATGGAATCTTAACAATTATAAGTAAAATATCCAACTATCTTAGGATTTCGAACTACATCCAGCTTCAAGCTTCACGGATCATCTACAAGTAAATCCCCTATGGATTAATGTTTCCCAGATTAGCTCAACATTAATCCTAAGAACTGTCAACTCTCCAAATATATTGTTTATATAATCAACCAAAAACCCTCCATATGGATCATACTTACCATCTAAACTACGATAAATCAAATCTTCATAAATGCTGGCAAATATTTAATTCTTGCAATGTCATGTGTCATTGCCAATTAGATATGCTATGTCAGTTATCTCACCTTGTTGTGACCATTCAAATTTAACACTATGAGTTTTTCTAGATAGACATTTACGTATAACATTAACCTTATGCATTGATTCCAACACCTTTAATTGATCATCTATTGCTTTATACAATATTCCGCATCACTTACAAAACCTTTCTCTTCCATCTTGAAGACTTCTCTCTTGTTAACCACCTATTTTATAACTTTAATATTGCAGTCTTCTTCTATAACTATAGAAATTCTCCTTTCCCCATTTACATTCATAGTGACATGTTTTTGAGAAACCTTGAAAGTTTCTTGCTATTTTTTTCAATTTCATATCTACCTCCTATAAATCATTCCTCTATGTCAACATAATAAATTTTGTAGTATACTAACCTACCGAGTTTTGTCCTTAATGATATATTTAGTATTGTTGAAATAGGATTTGCTCACAATCAGAAGGAATAAATTCTCCTTTTAATAATTGTTTTATTTTATACCACATTTTAACATATGCTTTTCCTTCACAACTTCTCAATTTCTACAATCTCTTCACATATAGATGCACTGCCTTTTAGCTTACATGCTACCAACCTCACCCTTTTCTCTTATGATACCTCCATATAATCGAAGAACTTGCCTATAATTAAGATTCTGAAATGATGTGAGCAAGATTAACATTGATTATATGAACCGACGGGATAGACAAAATTGATGATGAAGTCTGGATATTTCTTTAGATATTTATAGAGATTCTTTATATATCTCTTGTATTTTTAGATATCTTTAGATTTTCTTTAAATTCTCTTTTCAGGTTATGCTATTATTCATTCACACATTGTATAAATAGTTTTTTTTTTTTTATGAGAAATAAAATTTCTTTAAGTTTTCAACTCTTTTGCAATTATTCAATCGCACACGTTGGGCCACTTTTGTAATGGACTGTACTCATATCATTTCCTTTAATGAAACTATATTTTTGAGTGTTAATTAGCTAAAGTATTTTAGTGGGATTATGTAATGGGTTAATGGCTTTCCTGAGTAGTTGATTTGTTTTTATAATAGGCTTTGTTAATTTGGAACTTTAATTATTTTCATTTTAATGTTCACAAGATAAAATTTGTCTATAAATCTCTTATAAATCAGGGTTAAGATACTCGAGAGGGATTTGAAAACTCAATTGAAATAGAAAATATGATTTCAAAAGCGACATTGACATGTGTGATTTTGACTCAAATCATAGAACTCATGATCTTAATTAATGAGAATGGAATTGTGGTTTAGGATATGAACATGCGCTTGAACCTCAAATTCAATTAGAGTAGCATGGTTTGTGCGATGAATATGCTATTTATTTGTTATAATAAATGGATTACTTGAAAGGGATATCTATATTATAATTATAATTTTGCAACTCAAGAGGAAAGCAAATTCTTGTGACTTGAATCAAAATCTAAATAAATAAATCCAATTATAACTATAATGCAATGAATGAAAATTCGGTACAAACCGTTACATAATCCTACACTTGTGCATTGAAAAAGCTTTTAAAAGTAATGTTAGCGTTTAGTCTAATTTAGTGCTAATTTAGTTATAATTTTTAGTGACAAATTTAAAAGTAGTTTAATTATAGACATGTGAAAACCAAATATCAATTTGCCTACTTAGAGTAGAGTCGTTATAATCTAGTATTTAGTCACTATGGGTGTATAAAAAAACTAATGAAATCAAAAAGCCAAACCGAAATTAGATATCAATTCGAAAAATATGTTCAATTGGTCTATTGATTTCGGTTTATGGATAAATTTAATTTTTTTTTTCGTTTTTTGCTTCAATTTCTGTTTATATCCGATGGAAATTGAGGGTTTCAATTAGCTAGTCCAAAATATATATGTATATAAATAATATATAAATATAATTAATATTTGGGAACATTTATGTAATTTGGAGAATATAGGAAAGTGTTCAACTTTCGATTATTGAACTATTGAAATTTGGGACATATATTAATTGGATCATTTATGTGGAAGAAAGTGTTCAATAACTTGTGTTGTGTCGTCATTTAGAATATGAAGAAGACATGAAATTTTAATTTGTGTAATATTAGTATTGGAATTTTACCCATAGAACTTGTATTAGACTTATGTTCTTGATTATTGGTTTGATTGTTATTTGATTTGTTGATTTACAAGTTTTGAAGGTAATTATATTATTTAAGTTGTTAATCTATAATTTTTATATGTAATTATAAATAAAAGGGTCTAATTTTTTATGCTTAGAATTGAAAATATGGTTAATCGCAATTTTTAGTTAACCATCATGTTGAATGATTAAAAAAAAAAAAAGGTAAATTACATCGGAAGGTTATAACGTTTAGTGGGTAAGTTCATTTTAGGTCACAATGTTTCGAAAAATTCAAAAGTGGGGTTTGGAAAAGAGGTCCTAATGTTTGAAAAAATGTCTTATGAGATTTAATCAAGTATTTCTTCTATTAATACATGTTAATGAGCCTTAAAAGAAGGGTTTCTTAAGTTTAATTAAATATTTCTTTTGTTGGCATGTGCCAATGGTGGCCTTAATTAATCCACTTTTCTAAATGTAGTAATCTAAAATGAACTTGTTACAAAATGTTGCGACCTAAAATAAACTTACCCACTAAATGTTGTGACATCTTTTGAACTTTTTGAAATATTGTGACCTCTTTTGAACTTTTTGAAACGTTATTACTAAAATGAACTTATTACCTTGCTACCTTCAAGTGTAATTTAGCCAAAAATGAAAAATAAAAAAATTAACCAAAAAAATAGTTAACCATTGATAATGGATTGGTTTTAGGTTAATAAATTAAAAAACCAATTAGTTCAGTTTAATCCAAAAAAAGAGGTGATGGACTGGATTATCAAACAATGCCAATTCCTATTAGTCATAAACTCTCAATAGATTTTGTAAATCCTTAATTTTGCATAACCTAATTTTGATAATTAACAATAATAGGTTGTAAAATCTTAAAAAAAAAAAAGAGATTGAGAAAAGTCGCAAAAATCACTCCCGATTTTTCGTGTAATAAAATATAAATAGTTTAATTATAGTTAAGAAATTCAAATCTTCATTAACAAAATTTCCTTAAGCCTTCACAATCATGAGCAATAATAATTCAACAAAATAATTATTAGAGACTCACTAAATTTAAAAAAATTACCAATCAATTTTGAAAATAATTCCAAAAACAGTAATTATGCATTGAAAATTCTCTAAAGAAATAACGTAATTAATCAACCAGAAAAACTTCAAATCCAACAAATAAAAATAAATATATCTTTAGATTCATCAAACACATATAATCAAATAATGTCTAATGAGTAAATTTCCAAAACAATCGCAAATAAATATTTTCTTATGAACTTATAATTAAAAATGATCATAATACCCTTAAAGAAATGAATAACACCACCTCCTTTAGTAAGTAAAAGAATTCTTAGAAGTCACTCAAATCATGTAAATAATTTATTACATATGGAAACATTCAAAATATAACACAAGTAATTATAATAAAATTTAAATGCTCTAAAATTAATACCCATAAAATATTCTATATTACTAAATTAATCATGTGATTATCTTAGACACATAATACATAATAAGTATATGACAAACTATTACTACAATTTTAGTAGTAGGTAGTTAATAATATAAAAAATATATCGTAACTAACAATATGTATTGTAGTAAAAATAAACAAGATCATCTTATCATATGATAAATAATAATATTATACTTGATTACATATTAAAACAATTTGATAAGTTAACATATTAATTATATAAGACCAATATTATTTAGTACCAATAAAATATTAATCTTGATAACTTATCAACTTGTAACAATGCTATATGATTCATATCCAACATTAAATTGAGATAAGTACCTTTATAATTTAATAATCATAGTAATAGTTTATACATAATCATAATGTCAATATAACGTATACATAATGAACCCTAAGGCTAATTTAGAAAAACTTATAATTATTGCATGAACTACGTATTTGACAAATCATTTGATACAATAAATACCGTATGAAGATAATTATAATAAAAGAATAAAACGCAAATCAAGAAATAGTATGATATTAATTAAATAATAATCCAAAAACATCAGAAGATTAATTAGAATTTTAATAAAATACATAAAATATATCGTGAACTCAAAAATTCGCATTACAGCCAAAATCCTAAATCATATAAATCATACCAAAATCTCATAAACCTTAGATGGAATCAAATGAATTTATATCTTTATAATATCATATAAATTAAATTAAATTAAACTTGGATCGCTAAAAAATTCGAAACCCAAAACGGGATTTGATAAAGCTTCAATAACCTTAAGATATAAGATGAATTAAATAAAGCCTGAACCTAAAATAAATCGTATAGCAAATAAAAAATAAAATAAAATAAAGTAAATATCGCTAATAAAATGATCCAATAGTTTAACCAATCCGAAATCTTATGCTAAACAATTCATCTATTTGAGCTCTAATACACAAATCAATAATAAAATAATAAGAAAAAATTTTCTATAATTGTAAACTCTCAAATTTTATGGTGATCTTATAAGTAAAACCTTAGACTCAAAAACAGAATTAGAATCCTAAATTCAAATCGATCAATCGTAAACCTTATAAAAATCGAACAACTTCAAAAAAATCATAAATAATAAATTAATTAGAAAAATATTATGAACTCAAATTATGACTCATATATAAAGTATAAACCTTAAAAATTAGATAATCCAAAAATTCAATCTTTTCGGACCTCTAAGGATTAGTTTTTGTATCTGATCACGAACACGTAAATCAAGACAATATAATTTAATTAATATTTAGTAATAAAATAATGCAAATTTATTTTCTATAATATGGTATTTGATTTTTCAAATTAAATTTCGTCAACCAAAATTTCCGCAATCGATCGCTACTATGCAAACCGAGATAACAAAATTGGATAATAATTAATGATAAAATAATCAATTCATCTTTCAAAGATCATTTAATGATTTATCATTTCATAAAAATATCAGATACAATTTTTTCGAGTCATAAAAACGTCAGATATACTCTTATACGCGTATTTTACAGTTAATGGTAACTTATATGATGTTTTTGTTACTATTCACACTATTTACTTTAATTTCTACCATTACTTGCTGCCATATTTTTTTTCTTGTAATTTACACCTATTTCTTATACATTATCTCATGTTTACTACTTTTAATTATCTCATTACAAGTCAAAATTGTCACTTTTCATTGATTTTTTTTTTTGTTCCAGCCACTATTTATCCTGCTGTACCTTGCTGCTGCAACAATTTTTTTTATTTTTCAAATTATTTATTTCAACTAAAATCCTCCCATTTATCTCTATAAATACCAACTACTTTTACATCTTCTTATACTTTGCAACTTTCATCAAATTTCTCTAATTTCCTCTTCTTTGTGGCTGATTTTCCTCTCCCATTGCTGCCATTTTTATTTTCTTAACTCAAACATATTCATTTAATCCATCTCATACATCCTTAGTTGATATTATATGTTTCAAGCATTATCTAAGGAGTAAAATCTCCCCATGATGCATTAAGCTAGGGATGATAATGCTAAATGAAATCAATAACTGTTATGATGATCATGTTAATTTTGAGTTCGTGTTGCTATATTATTATCATCTAATCTAACTATCTATATGTATAAATATAGTTATGTACATATTTATATCTATTTGAGCATATAAGCTCACCAATCTAACTTTTATGTTCATTTGCATTATTTATTTTCTTTCTTGCAATTTATTTATTTATTTACTTGCTTTTTGAGACTTGTCTTAATCTAAGTCTCATACTTGTCTTTAATCAAGTCAAAACAAAAATGGGACTTGTCCTTAAATTAAGTCACGGAAATGTCTTGTCCAAGAAAATTCTAAGGTTTCCATTTTATTTGTTTTGTTCTTAATTATTTTACTATCCAAGGGGACTTGTACATTTCTAAGTCATGGGGGGCTTTAACATGAATCTAAGACTCTTATGCCTTTCTTATTATTTTTTTTCGGACTTATCAATTTCTAAGTCCCGGGAATACTTGAATAAAAATCAAAGACTTCCACAAATTTCTTCTTTTTCTTTTCCTTAAGCTTTCTTATGCTTTTCTTTTCTTTTCTTTTTATGGAACTTGTTCATTTCTAAGTTCCGAAAAGCCTTGATACAAGCTGAGGCTTCCAAAATTTTTGTTCTTATATATATGTGTGGTGTATGCTTATTCAATTCTTTATGTCTTTTATTTTCTATAAAGTTATATATATATATATATAATATAATTGCAAGTTCATATTCATGCATGGTCATAATGTTGTTGTCTTAATGAAAATTTTAAGGAGATAAAAGGAGTTATTTTCTTTCATATGAATAGGACTAAACTCTCTAGAAAAATGATTTTTAACACTTAGGAGAATTTTTCACTAAAACGTAGGATATGGTTCAACTACATTAGTTCCAAATTGTTAAAATAAATTTTTATGAATTTTAATGTTGATAATTCTTTGATATAAATTTTTTTTTTTAAGAACTTATTTATAAGATTTATACTAACACTTTGAAAAACACTAAGAACCAAACAATTTTTCTAAATCAAGTTTAAGAGCAACTTACTAGTTAAAAATCCACTTAGAAAATAAAATTGGTAGACAACTTAAAGGATTGAATTTTAAGAAGTAAATTTATTTTTAAGAAAATATAAAAATAATAGATAAAATGGGTAGGCACTTATTTGTAACAAATTCAAGATTTTAATTTTCTTTCCAACAACTGAAAAAGAGATTTTGTAAACTTCACCTTCAAACTCCTAAAATAAATTGTTTTATGAAAAATCATTATTGGGACAACATTACTAGGATCATGCATATAATATGAGCTTATATCTATATTAAAGGATTTTCCAAATATATAAATACCTATGTGTTTGCTATAGAATCTTTTTTGGATAAAATAGACGTTAAAAAAAATAATTTGAAGGCTAGAAAATTTGTGTCAGTTTTGTACCGACCTGTTTTGAAACCTAAATGACATTAAATGTTAAAAATGACCTTAGAAATAGATAGATCTTTTCGAGTAGGTAGAAAATGACATATAATATGTGGAATTCCGAGTTAAAATGAGCAAGTTATTGCCATTTTAAGTTGGAATTTCACATAATCCGAATTTTAATGAGAATAATGAAGTAGAGTTAGAAATTTAAGTAGAATCAATATGAAATACTCATTTCAGGTATTTCTTTTGTTTAGGTAACAAAGAATTTGATGTATCTTTCCCCAAGAACCACTTCGACTAAGGGTTGCACTAAGGACGAGTGAGTTTATTTCCTACATTCTTGTACTTATGCTTTTGCTTGTAGTTTTGTGGCACTAGACTTTAGGCAAAGATAAAAATATGATAGCGCATGTGTTTCACTTATATGAGTGAAATTATGCTAAGTATATCGAGGCGGGAATTGTTAACTAATCATTACCATGATTACTTAAGTAAAATGATTCATGCATGATACGTAGTGAGTTACATTGCATTCATTACTATACCCTTGGTGGGACAATGGCATAGTAATGAGGTCAAGGAACCTGAAAATATACTCTATGGCTTTGATTGCCTATAATTAAATGGTGAGTGGACACCCGAATTAACTATAATTTAGCGGTTAGTAGGAATCCGTATAAAAACTACAAAAACATCATTTGCGAACTATGGGCTTGTTGTCTGGAACACCTAACCACCAAATGGAGGGGTAAATCCATTCAAACATATAATTCTCGGAAAATTGTATGTATTGTTTGCTCACGTGTTTGATTGCATCTCATATGCTTGTTTAAATAACTTGTCTGATTATTGATTGCTTGAGTACTTTATTTATGTAAATAATTCTCACTAAGCTAGTTGTGTTTACCTTTCACTAGTTTGTTTTTGTAGGAAAATCATAATGTTGGGATTGGGATAGGAACCAAGCGCAGAGCGTGTCAAAGATCAAGTCATGATAATTAGAGGGTTAAAATGTCTATGGATTAAACTTAGCTGACAGAAAATCTAAAACTTGATTTATTTCCTCTATAATCTTCTTTGATAGTGGATAATAGATAAACTAAGTTGCTTTACCTTGTTTCATCTTTTGTAGGGTATCCAATTCTTTGCTGTCTTTGTGATTTGTGGAAATATCGATATCCAAAACTATTTTTCTAAATATATACATATGTGTAACATATGGAGAGAATAAGAAATTAGAAGTCTTGCAATATCTAACTTGAAAGGCGGTTTTCATGTTATCGGCGCATACATGATATGACGGCTTTAGAGTAAACCTAATAGGCCCTTATTTAGGATCATGACATATTTGACCTGGTTTTCGTCGATATTTTATTATTGCACATGCATTCAGTACTTTGGTAGATAGTTTTACGCTATAAAAATAGTTTTAACTAAAGAGCATATCAGAGAGAATTGAAGAACCTATTATATAAGAAAATGGTGTCAATAAATTTTTTTAAAAAAATATTATTAAAAAAATTTATTTTATCACCTTCTTTTCTAAAGAGCTAATATTTTGTATAAAAAAGAGAATTAAGTTTCACTTACGATACTTGAACTTTTTCGTTTATGATAGAGTAGCACTTAAAAAAATTTTGTATAAAAAAAATACCTAAACTTTTTGAAAGTACCACCTAAAGTACCTATGGATGGAACTCATCTATTTTTCCATCAAAATTCTGACATAGCAAGCAAACTTGATTAAAATATTATATTTTCCTATCTATGTTCGCTTTTTTAAATTTTTTTTACTTCTCTCTCTCTCTCTCTTCTCTTCTTCTTCTTCCTCCTTTTTTTCTTCTTCTTCAAATAACATAAAAAAATCGCAAAATCTATTTAAAAAAAAGGTTTTCTCTTTTTTTTTTTTAAATTTCCCTTCTCTCTCTCTTCTCTCACTGACTCACTCTCTCTCTCTCTCTTCTTCTTCTTCTTCAAATAAAAAAGAAACTAAAATTTTATAAATCATAATAAAACGTAAATAAAAAACAATTAACAAATATCTCAACAAACTCATTAACTAATGCTTAATCCTCATTCAAAACAATATATAAATAAATAAAAATTTAAAATTCTTTATGGGTAAATAAAAAAAATTGAAAAATTTGCATCACCCATGATGGGTATTTTTTTCGTGGTTTTTTTCTTTAACCTATAGAACATGTTTTTCATTTATTGAGCACGTGATAATATTAACCTAGAAAAAGGAGGTTTTAGAAAGAGGTAAAACTTGGAGAAGCTTTGTAATGGAGGGTTAGAGAGAGGAATCGAGTTAGAAAGAGAAAGTGGGATCTTGAGGTTAAAAAAGATGAAGTTATCCTCTACCCAAAACACATGAACTGTTACACAAATAGTAGTAGCTATTGTTGTTTCGTTTTTTTTTTTTTTTGAATGTTAGAGAGAGAAACTGGGATCTAGGTTTTTTTTTTTTATTTGAAGAAGAAGGAGGAGAAGAGGAGGAGGAGGAGGAAGAGAGGGATAGGGAAAGGAAGATTAAAAAAAGAGTTTTTTTTAATAGAATCTATAATTTTAGATTTTTTTTTATTTGAAGGAAGAGGAGGTGGAAGAGTAGGAAAAGGAAGAAGAACAGAGAGAAAGAGAAATGAAAGTTAAAAAAAAAAACTTTTTTTAATAGGTTCTGCAATTTTGGGATTCTTTTTAGGGTAAATTACACTAGAAGGTTATTATGTTTGGGGGTAAGTTCACTTTATTTCACAATATTTCAAAAAGTTCGAAAGATGTCACAATGTTTAGTAGGTCACAACGTTTGAGGGTAAGTTCATTTTAGGTCATAATATTTAGAGAAGTGGGTTAATTGAGGTTACCATTGACACACGTTAACAGTAAGAATATTTAGTTAAAACTCAAGAAACCCTTTGTTTAAGGCCCTATTGATATGTATCAATAGGAGAAATACTTAATTAAATCTCATAAGATACTTTTCCAAATGTTGTGTCATCTTTTGAACTTTTTGAAATGTTGTGACCTAAAAAAACTTACCCTCAAATGTTGTGATATTTCGATATAATTTATCCCCTTTTTTATCTAAAGAAAAAGAAGGAGGAGGAGGAGGAGGAGAAAGGAGGAAGAAGAAGAAGAAGAAGAAGAAGAAGAAGAAGAAGAAGAGAGAGAGAGAGAGAGAGAGAGAGAGAGAGAGAGAGAGAGAGAGAGAGAGAGAGGTAAAAACAAAAAAACCAATATGAATAGGAAAAATAATATTTTAATCGGGTCCGCTTACCAAATCAGCATTTTGACAGAAAAATGGACAAATTCGATCTAGAGTTACTTTAGGTGAAACTTCAAAGAGTTTAGGAATTTTCTTGGTACAAAATTTTTTAGGTACTTTTCTACTACAAATGAAAAAGTTCAGGTACTGTGAATGAAACTTACTTTATAAAAGAGCTTTTATAGCTTCTGAAGGTCTATAAGTTTTGGTATGCCTAAGATATCACGTACCATTCTTATAACTTTGTAATATCGAAATTAATTTCAGGTTCATGAGTTTATAAATGAGTTTAGGTTTTAAACCCAAATTTGAATACATTTAAATTCATTTCATTTTTGGGTTTGTTTATTATTGTGTTTATTTTTACTCTACCTAAACCCTTTTATAATCATATTATATGTGAGTTCATAGGTTAGGTTTGAAATTGCAAACGTTAAAGAGAGTTACCTTTTAAATCTAAAATTATAACTAATAAAGAGGAATTCTATAAGATATTTGACCAAAAAAAAAAAAAAAAACCCTTTTAATATCATAAATTATCCCTACAATCAAAATACAAAATAAATAAATAAGGAAAGATAAAAGAAGAGTCTCTTTCCATCGATCCAGGTTGACCATATTGGTGGATCGATTGACCATGAGTATACTTCCACTTTGAATCTTTAGTTGACTAGATTAATTTAAATTTTAACATGATTAATCACTATCCTTTTGTCATCAACTCAATTCTTCTAAATTGATAAATTCTTATCCTGTATAAATCTAAATCAATTAAAACTCTTAAAACATTAGAAAGTTCTAAAGAATGAGTTGGAATACATTATAGATTTAGTTATTGAATTTGTTTAATTTATCAAAATTACTATTATGGGAATATCTTGGAGGTAAAAAGAACAAGTACTATTTTTTTTCCTTGGATGTGAAAAGAACAAGTACCATTACCTGGAGTTGCTAGTTTGAATCCAGTAGAGGCTGGATTAAAGAACATTGGCTTCGATTTGCTATAGTGGAGGACCTGCAAAACAAAAACTCAGCTAGTGGTGCATCGAGCATGGGCCTAATGCGGCCACTCTAATACTTAAGTTAGCACTCACTGAGATGGACTGATGAATTATGCATATGTAGAGTGATAAATGTGACATTATTGTTCCCAAGGAGGGAAGTGGGTTATTAATAGTTGGTTGGTTCAACGGTTAAGTGCGTTGTGAGATCATGGGATAGTGGATGAGTGGATGGTTGGTAGCAGTTGTAGTGGACATGGGATAGACCCACTAATCGAATTTCATGTGTTTCAAGGACGACCAAGGAACATATAGCAAGAGGCGTACAATATGGGGTTAACTAAATATTAGAGGCAGTGATTGGGTACCGAGAGAGCTAGAGTATTGGATGCCTAGGTGAGGCCTTATGCTATGGCTAACGCGGTTAGCACCTTAGCTTAAGTGGGCCGTCCAATTTTTTTTTGTTGGCTGCACTTGGTTCAAGTGGCCTTTCTTTTAGATCAAACCATCAACACCTAGTGACTAGAACAAGTTACAACCAGTTTAATAACTTAAGCAAGAGTAAGAACTCAAAAGTCTCTAGTTTAGAAAGTTCTTCAAGGAGTGATTTTTGATTAATTAAAACTTGTCAAGAAATGTTCTTTGCTTGTACTCGATCCTTAAGAGCTCCAAGAGTCATTTGTTGATCAGCATGAGGAGCTAACATCATGCTTAAGTCACGCAAACACTAACCTTTGCAGCTTTAGTAAACCTAAGTACTATTGATTTTTAACCTGTTGTTTGGATGATTCACCCTTGGTAGTTAAACAAAAGATAGATACTTTCTAAACTTAGAGAGGTGTTGTATCCCATATCCCTTAGGTATGATGCCTTAAAGACAATTGATAGAGATGCACTTATATGACTACAACCTACAGAGAGTGCAACTAAAGCATGGATGCTACTAACCTCAATGGCACCTTTGAAGCTGTCTAACTTCTTCATAATGGGTATTCAAAGACTTAATAGAGGTCTTTGAGTTTATTTTAATGGTTTAAAAGAATGTTTTGTTTCAATCACTACAAGAAAACTAAATTTTAGAGATAAAACAAAATTTCCAATAGTAAAAATCATCACCACTATTGTTTTTGTAGAAATATAATTTCCTTTATTAATTTTTCATTGTAGAATTACTGTCTCTAAAGATAAATTTTTTTCATAGTGAATTTTTAACCCTAACCATTAAGGAAACGATTTTCTTTCAAATCCCACTCGTATCCATCTTTGATGTGGCAAATATCTTGATGTTATTGAATCTTGAGTCATATCAACTTAATATCAACACAAGTTAACTTTTCCTTAGATACATTAAACAATTGTCCATATCCTTTATTACAAAAAACCAAACATTTCAATTATTATAGCATCATAATTTGAAATCAATGACTGTACTTGATATGCACCTATTTAGGCACATCATTTAAACTTAATTAATTGCTTAGCTACTTGTATTTCAGCCTATGTTTGGACTATTGGAAGCACGATTTGTAGATTAGGTGTTTTTTGTTGGTTTGCGTTATGACTTTCTAGATGAAATGGCTTATAATTTGAGCACCCATGATAAGATATGAGACAAGTCTTTGGAGCAAACTTACCAATGGGTAATACTAGTGGTATGGGATGCCTTTGTGGGTAGTTACAGTAGATTAATGGCTCAGAAGCCAATATTAATGATGAAATCAAGATGGGAAATTAATGTTGTCAATGATGTGATTTGATGGCTACTACATATGGTTGGCATTGACATTGGGACCGAATGTCACATGCATTATGAGATATAGGCCCAATGATGGGATATGAATGATTCAAAACCTCAAGATGCTAAAGTTGTGTTGTTTATTATTCCTAAAACCATAATGTAATTGAAACTTGGTTGTTGCATTAGATTATACATGGTATTTGTTGTCATGGTTGTGTATATATTGCGATAATATTGTCATCCTCAGAATTTTCCTCACCCCATTTTAGAACTATTATTTTAAATAAAATAAATTATTTGGATTTAAAAGATTGGAGAATGCAAGATGGAGTTTTATGTGACCTTATTAAGCAGCAAGCATATTCGATGGATTAATCATACCTTTGGATCCCCGATGTAATAGGAGCCTAATCATCATTTGTATTAAGACTAAAGTAATGTGGTGGATTCTCTAACAATGAAGTTGTTAAGAGAGTTAATAAAAAGTACTGCTATTGTAATGAGTCTAAACTCTTTTAATTAACTATAAGAGAGACTTTATGTCATTTTAACATATCGTTACTCTTGAGATTGAAAGACTACATATAAGTCACTATTGATTTGATTGATATACTTCTTAATAGGTTAATGAAGATATGGTTCGGTAAAAAGCTTTATCAATTTAAATCAATTGACTATTGATGGGTTCCATCTATGGAACATGACAGTGGTGTTGCATCAAACAAAAGCTTGATTAAATAATGTTTTTATGGCCAGAATGAGCACATTTGCCGCAATTGTACCGCAATGGAAAACCACTTATAAGAAGGTAAAGTTGATTATGCCTACAGAATCTTAAGTTGTGAATTGAAATGTGATGGTTCAAGTAATTAGCTACCCATCACCTATTGCAGTTCAATGGTTTTATATAATTGATTCAAATCTAATAATACTGTTGATTGATTATATTCAAAATATGGCGTTGTTGAGAATATTTAGATAGCTATCTAGTGGGAAATGTTGTATACGTGCCAGTGAATGAGTTCAACTAATGAAAAATTTTATTAAGTTTGTGAACAAAGTTAGCTAAAGAAAAATTGCACGCGAAGTTTCGTATGAAGCCTGTTCCCCATGTTCTTCCCATGAAGATAACTAGAATCCGTGCCCAAGAAAGGGACCCTTCAATCAAACAAAGTGCTTCGTGTAAGCAAAAATTATAAACGGGAAGTATTGAGTTTTAGTTTGGGCCTTTTTTTTCTTTTTTTTTCATTACAAGTTAAAAAGGTGATTCATAACCCTATCCCTCTCACTTAAAAAACTAAAAGTTATATTGTTAGACTATAAGGTCATATGAAGTTTAAGCTATATTTAAATGTTTATTTATATGTTTGCGCTTTTTTACAAACTTGTATCATCTCATCCATTTGCTTGAATTTATACACCTCTTATTAGAATAATAAATATCGGTTATTCTTGAAATCTGTGTTTATATTTAAATTTATGCATTGGTTAGCTAGAAAATGGAAAAAAAAAATTATGTTCGTAAATATATGACCTTCAAGCCAAATATACATTCTATCATGAATTTTTCCCATTTTGTGTGATTATGATCTCTTCTTCTTCTTCTTCCTTTTTTTTTTTTTTAATAACTCTAAATTTATTTCTAATTAGTGTGGTTTGGAGGTTTAGCAATACTTATTAAATTTCCAAACTTAATGGTACCGCCAACAAAAGTTGTCATTATTGCAAACTTGAAGTGGGAGCAAATTCTTTTTAAAAAATGAAGCGACTCCATAATACTTTTGAATCTGTTTTTGAGTATTTACTAATTCTTCGTTCTCCTTTCCTCGTGCATATCCAAAGGAAATCCGAGTAAGGGAATCATAAGAAAAGTTTATGGCCTAAAACATTATTATATATATATAGTCTCTTGTTTAAGGATAAGGACATCTCAATAAGTAGGCCCCCATATTTATATATATAAATATATATAATTTTGGCACATAAATAAGTGAATTGAAAATTCATATAAAAAGGGGATGAATCTAAGATATTTAGAGCCGCATTGGACATATAAATCTCCCCTCACTCCAATAAATGTTGTGGACTTCCAAGGAATACTTTCAATTATTTTTTTTTCCTTTATTCCTAGTCATCCATTTGTTTTCATTTTCACGTTTTCCATCGTACAGGTATTTAAGGATATCAATTCTTGTTGACTTAAATTTATGGTTCACAGTCACCCACGATATGTCCCTCTCTCCTTACACTTTCGTTCAGTGCACCAGAACTTCATAAATTTTCCATATTCGGTCTCGTTTCATCCTAAGTGACATACACATTGAATGTGTACATATATATCATATAAATATTTATAATTAAAAAATAATAATAATAATTGTATTATTATCTGAAAAAATTTAACAATTCACATATAATTACAAGATCCAAGCCATTCAACAATACTTATTGTTGGCCAAAAACAACAAACTTAATGAATTAACCAAACATTTTCGATATATTGAAGGGTAAATTACCAATATATCCTCTTTTGTATTGTCCTTGTATGATTAAGTTTTTATTTTTTGAAATTTTACTCTTAATCCTAGATCTTTATATGATATGTTTTATACCCTATTTTACTCTTAGACAAAACAATTAAAAATAATCAACAACACTTTCTTTACTAGGTTTTTAGGGCACACCGAAATACAAGAGCCAAATATATATATATATATATATATAGACTTGAAACTATATAATTTTAAAGATAGGGGAGTTCTCAACTGCCATATCTATAATATTATCATTAAATAAATTATAAAAATATTAAAGATTTTGATTACAATTAAAATACGATCTCAAAGAGGACCCTCGGATCCGAAAGACTAATTTATAGTACATGTTGCTTCCACCCAACACCCAAACCCGACCACCACCGATGTTTTGCCTTCAAAGAATGAAATGCATAATTTTTTTATCATATGTAATTTACCTAGATATGTACATAACACCAGATGTCCAGAACAGCTCTAAATTACTGACAGCCACCCGACAATCTTAATGAATATTATTTTAGTGTATCTCTATGTATACCTTTCTTGCCTATCAAGATCACCTAATTTTTTTTTTTTCCCGGTGAAGCATGTTACAAACAGAGTTAATTAAGGCAAAATTAACATCCCTATGACTTCATTGCCCGAGAAATATAAAGGCAAAAAAAAAAGGAAAAAAAGGGTCCGACAACTTGGTAAAACTTGGCACCTTCGGGTTCTCCGATTCCCCTAGTACACAAAGAGGTGTGTCGATTTTGCATTGATGAGTCACAAGTCTAGGACTTCTAATTATATTATATATTTAGATTCCAGTACGGAGGAAAATTAGAGATGGGCATGGTTTTGCATAATGTCTCACTTTCTCTCTAGCCTACCATCAAATATAAATATTTTATATATATACGTATCAGCATAATCACTTATTAATAACCAGATAAATTTTTTTTCCCAACCTTTCATTCTAAAAAGCATGATAAACGGGATCCATACGAAATACTAAACATGAAATAATATTGCTACTTTAAGCTAAAGCCATTCTGATTTATATCCTACCTAACGATTTTGTAGCTAGTGAGTCTAGAGAGTTAGATATATATATAGCTTCTAACACATTTTAATGCGTGAAAGCTACATGATTGGAATTACTTGAAACATTATTCACTACGATTCCCAATACATATTCCACTTTACAATAAGAAGCGATATATATATATATATATAAGATACAATCTTAGCTTAAAAACATTGCAAGAATATATAAAAAAATCAAAGATAAATAAGCTACATTACCCATAATATTAACAACTTACTGAATATTAAAGGATGTACATATATATATATATATGTATAGCGTAAAGTTAAAGCTTAAACCAAACTCAAACGTACGTAATTAAGTAATAAGTGAAAATATAACAGAAACTGAAACACTCGAAAAACAAAAAACAAACTTAGCTTATATCATATGCTACCATATTAACATCGTTTTACTTAATTTTTTTTTTTTAATGACTTGAGCTAACACATGACGTCCTTGAGAAGCTTGTACCGGCGGGTGGCGGTCCGTGGTGATGGTACACCGCTACCGGGTGCTGCTGGCTGGTTCTTACCCTTTTCGCCACCATCCTCGCGATCCATGTTTTGCTTGATTCTGTCTCCCGAATAGTCCGATTTCACGACCACGTTTTCACTTCCCGCCGCGGACTTCCTTATAGAGGAGGAGGAGGAGGAGGAGGAGCTTCCATGTCTTGTAAGTTTTCTTTCACTTTGGCACCAATCGCACTGCTCAATTGGCTCCGATGACTCGCTGTAATAATTACTGCAATACCTATACATGATAATAATTATAATAATAATAATAAGAGGCTAGTCAAAAGGTCTATTATTACTTAAGATTGTTACATGCGCATCATATCTATGGTTTAAATTTAATTACGTGATAAACAGTTAGATGATGATGATGATGATAATAATAATAATAATAATAATAATAATGTTACTGGTATGATAAAATGGAAGCTAGATCTTGGCATGGCAATAAAAGAAGATATTCAGTTAAAAGCACCCATCAGACATGAGAGTGACATTACGATGATATAGCCTACGCTGCTGCAACATACATATGTCGACAACTATAAATTTTAAGAAGACGAAACATTATCCTATAGGGACACAGTGTTTCACAAAAGAACGCGTAATTTTTTTCCAAAATAAAAAAAAAATGGTAAATAACTGGGTAAAATTAGATACTAAGATTATAGACGTAAAAAATTATAGTGATCTGGGATTTTTCCTAAAATTTGAAACACATAATAATAAGGTAGGTTTGTAAAATAATAAAGAAAGGAAATTAAAAGGGGTTGTTTTTGCATACGAATGTTGGAAGCGGCTACGGCATCGGCTGCAGCGAAAGAGTTTTTCCGGGAACCCAACATCGCCACACATGCAACATACGACTTGGAAATCCACCATGATCTTGAAGCTTTTAGAGGAGAGGAAAGCGAAATATGTGTATCTGTATGTATGTATTTAAGAGATCAAAAAAGATGCTAAAACCCCAAGAAGTGTGGGTGAGAGAGAAGAAAAGAGAGATATATAAATATGGTGTTATAAGATATGGACGGAAAAAGATGAGCAAATGGGTCTTCAAGTGGTTTAAGTCGGTACTACAAGTGGTATTGTATATAAAAAAATTTTATATAATTTTTTTGTGAGGGATTTTTATTTTTCTGTAGGTGGGAGTGGGGGATATGTATAGAGAGGAGAGGGAGAGAGGGGCAAAGGCAGAGGTAGACCACAGGTTGCTAGCAGTCGTTTTCCACTTTCCGGAGAGAGAAGGGAAAGAGAGAGAGGAGAACCTTAAAAATTGTTTTGGGGCGGGGTGTTGTGAAATGACAGTTTTGCCACTATTTGAGCCGCCTGATTTCACTGCCTACCTATTCTTTTACTCTTGTTTTGTCTTTTTGTTGTATTTACTATTTTGCCCATCACTTCTTGACTCTATTAACAAATATATTTAAAAATATATATATAAACTTTGGTGTTTCATACGTCATCTTGTCCTGCTTGGAGATGTGTGTCGTGTTCTCTATTAATTACCAACACCAGAAGTCAGATTTATTAAAATATAATGACGCCATAATGAAACTACTTGTAAGCTTAATTTCAACGCCATAATTAATCGAAAATACTTTACGGAGCGAGTCGATAGGTTGGAAATAAGAATGGTAATTGATCCATCTGCTCTAGTTTCTCTTAGACAGATTAATAAGAAAAACAGTTAGCTTTGAACTTATAATAAACTCATTGGAATAGCTTTAAAACGATTGTAGTCTAATTGATCCGTCAATCTCTAACAAAATCAAAAGGATATTTTTTAGTTCAATAATTATAATACTTAATTATTCCTCCATGTTATAAACTTTTAGCGAGATCATAAAAATGGTATTCCATTATGTTATCTTTTCTTTCAAAGGCCAAGCAAGTACTCTAGGCAAAAAATTATCTCCATCATAAACAATTGCAAGTTAATGCTCTTGATTCCTACATCTATAGCTTATGCATTTAACACTCCAAGATTATTTGTTTCCCTTTTGATAATTCTCTCTAAATGGTTCTCTCCACATGTCACTTTTATGTCACTTTTCTCTAAATCATGTCTTGTATGAGGCTTGCATGAAACATACACATCACTTCAATTAGATTCTATATTTATATTTTGTCAAATCTTCTATTGATTGAATAAATGATACAAAATGATGTCACCAACTAGGAAGAGGATGATCAAATCCTCCAATAGCACCACTTATAGATGGGAGGCAAACATTGAAGTCATGGAGCATAACCTATTTCCACCTCTATACATCATCAACTAGGAAAATCTAGCTTAAGGAGATCCTCTTGAAGTCGTAAAAATATATAGACTCTATAAGACTACCAAGGTGAATAAATCACAATAAGAAAATTGATCTTTAACATAGAAATTCTACACAAAAAAATTAGCAAAATAGCTTATATATTTATAAAAAAAATTAACGTCGATGATTTTTGTTATAGAAATTTACATTTAGATACATAAATTTTGTTTATAAAAATCAATTTTTCTTGTAGTGCGTTCTTACTATATTCTTTTAGTTCAAGCCAAGGTTTATTGCCAATGTTATAGCTCAATAAGATACGACTTTGTCAAGCCTTACCATTGGAGCATAATAAGGTGTTACCTCTTTTAATTCAACTATTCAATCCTCTTATTACTGAAGGGGAGACCCCTTAGGAATGAGGTGAGTGAACTCCTTAGAGTACTATGTTTATGGATCAATTAGATGCTTCGAGGATTTTTTTTTTTTAATGCATGGAAAGTCTTCAATATTTACTTGAGATATGTAAAAGCTAAGTCATATTTTAGAACGCTAAATCTAAAGTTGTTATATCATGATTAACCAAAGCACTTCGAGGCCAAGGATTCCCCCGGCACAATGTATTTTTTCAACTTAGATTCTCTTTTAGCAACGAATGTCCCTTTAAGACTCATAAATCCCCTTAACACCACATGTTCTTTGAAGACCATGTGCTCTCTTGGCATCACATACTCCTTTAAGACGAACAACTGCTCCGGTCCCATATGACCTCTCAGAATAGAGAACTTTGCTAGCACCACACATTTTGATAGGCCAAAAGACTCCTTTGGCATCATCTATTCCATAAGGTAAGAAACTTCCTTGGCAATGGCTTCCATGTCTTAAGTTTAAGAAACTCCCTAGCACCTTAGCTTCCATACCTTAAGTATAGTCAATGCCTTAATCTCTCAACTTCTATGCTTTAACCACAGCATAGTCTTGGAATTTTAGCTTTTACACCTTAAGTTTGGATATCCTAGCATCTCACATTTGTGTCTTAAGCTTTGTCCACGCTTTGTCATATGAGCATCTATACCTTTAGCCCTAGTAAGTCCTAGTGTCTCAAGTGATATGCTTAAGAGATGGTTGCTTGGGTATTAATCTCAAGAGAAGATGAAGGTGATGAAAGTCACTAAGCATAGAAAATCAAGAAGGTTAGTCAAAGATGACACTCAATCACAAATATGATGCTTATAGATTGATGAATACAATTAATTATATTAATATGACACATAAACAAATGTTAGAGTCACTTGTTGGAATACTTGCCATGAATTGATAAGATTCTCAACAAGACAATATAAATTTATAAATAATTTGAAATATAAAACCCTACTTTGCTTTGCAATCATCAGATGCCTTGTAGAGTAGCATCTAGACACTTGAATCATGTTTTTGATTTTATAGGTAAGATGACTTATAGCATTTGAATGGTATCTTAGCCAATGTTTAGATGCTTAGTTTAGCCTTCAGTTCTATGGGTAAGATATATATGGGTACCTAGATGCCAAAGCATAGTATCTAGATGGTTTAGGCGTAGTTTGAAAACCTTGCAAAGTTCTATATTTAGAGTCTAAAAAGCAGCAAACAAAATCCAACCTCCCTTTTTATTAGGTTGGATGGTTATGATAAGATTCATGGTTTACTGTACATCATTAAGTTTCACACTTTGAACAAAGGTACCATCTTGATTTAGCCATCATACTTTAAGCCTAAATAATGTCAATGTACATCAAGTTTAAGTATTATGCTTACATCCCAATCATACATTCCTTAAGCCTAAGGATTCTTCCCTAGTAACATTCAATCTTATTACTTTGTGTACATTAGGTCTTCAAAATATAAGGAAAGTCTACTTGTTCTATTAACTTGATGAAAAGTGACCACTTACCCTAAATAGCAACATACAATGCCTACCATTTGGAGTTAATGTAATCAAATCCTTTAAGAGCACTTCAACTTTCTAAAAAATAAAGGGACTTTAGTTTTGCGAGTTAATATGGCTCTACTTTGTCATTAGTTGAGTTGGACACTCCCTTCATAGTATGTGTTCTCCTCTAACACTCCCCTATAATATGAGCAAGCAAAGGTATAAGGATATAGAGAACTCTCTATTGAATCTCCCATTACATTAAAAGTTATGTCTTTATCTATAATGACTCATCAGTAATTAAAGGAGAAAGATCATCAATGGAGTATCTCATGCTTGCTATGTGACGCCCTCATGCAGTACTTGTTGATAACAACACTTTAGCATATCGTTCACTATGCAATGGTCACTTTATAAGGTTACCAAAAATTAATCAATCCATGTCTAAACTACAACAATAAATCATCCATAATGATTGTGTTAGATTCCATGCAAGGTTTGGGGCTAAATAAAATAAAGGTGTATAATGGGTAATTCAAAAGTCACCATTAATTGGTAAGGGCATCATCTCTTAAGCGCATCATAAGCCATTGTGATTAAGAGAAAGAGTCTCCTTAAGTGCAATAATGATTTTTCTTTTTTGCAACTCTCATGATATAGTACTTCTAATCTAAAACTCCCTTAAGGTAAGACATATAAAATGGTCAAGTAGTTGAAAATACCTCCTTAACTAATAAATGAGAATTCTTGAATCCAGGTAATGAATACAACTATCATTGGATAAGTGCAATTTAGTATTTCTAATGCTCTAATACCAAGATAATGTGTCTCAAAATTGCATAATATAATGATAGTTTTTTATTTGCTCTTCAACCAATATATGGCTTACCTAAGAGGAAAATCACTAGATGTTTACAATCTCAAGACTAGTAACACGGTACTTCCGGTCTACTAGACCCATCTAAGCACAAATAGCAAATCAATTAAAACCAGATAGCAATTAGATTCTTTTACCGATACTAAGTCTATAATCACAAAAAACAAGTAAGGTAATGACATAACTGAAACAACTTTTGGAATAGAAAACGTAATTTTTAACAGAAACACCTGATCACATAAAGGAAAAATATCTCAAAACTTGTTTTCACAAAATAAACATACTTTTAAGGTCATCTAAACCCTTAAACCAACAAGAATCACAACTACCTTCCTTCTTTAATTGTAGAACAATAGAATATCCAAGAAACTTAGGGTTTCTCCAAAAACTCCTCCAAGAATTTGAAAACCAATAAGAAGACTTTAGGTAGGATAACACTTTTAGATTGCCAAAAGAATCAAAAAGGATTAATCTTACCTAATTCTTCATTCTTGTTCTTCCTTGATGCAACGTATAGGTTTGAGAGAGGTTTTATGGTTCCAATAACTTAAGATAGGTTATGAAAAGAAAACAAGGCTAAAGGTTTATATATAATACTTGGAAAATCCTAAAAAAAGAAGAAATACTTCGTGCATTAAAAGGCTGGTAAAGAAGGCTGGTGGCCTAAATGTGAAAGATGAAACGTGAGCATTGAAAGCTGGCTTTTATACCGGTGGTGTAAGATCCAAGGCCAGTGGTGTAAATGCCAAGGCCAACAGCCTAGGGGGGCGGTGTAAAGCCATCTCCTCTTGTCCTTTTTGGATGATTCTCACTTGTTCAATCATGTGTCTTCCATATAACATATTATTATTCAATTAGGGGACTATAAAACCGTCATATTTAACAATATATGACAACTTTTCCTATTATGATTTATTTATTTATTTATTATATTACATCTCTTTCCTTCTAAAAGAACTTTTGTCCTCGAAAATTACCTAGATCATCGAAAAGCTTGGGATATTTTTCTCTCATTTCCTCTTCTAGCTCCCAAGTAGCTTTTCGTTCAGATTGATTTGTCCATTGTAGTTTCACATACTTGATCACACGTCTTCTTAAGATTTGTTCTTTAACATCAACAATCTTTATTGGCTTTTCAATTATAGTGATATTTGGTTACACTTCCAACAGTTCCAAAGCTACTATCTATTCAAGATCCTTCACGTACTTTTTGAATATAGAAACATGAAATACATTATGTACTCCATCCAAACTAGGCAGTAAAGCTAATCTATAAGTCACATTGCCTATCATTTCCAAAACTTCATAAGGTCCCACATACTTGGGGTTTAACTTGCCCCTCAAACCAAACTTGAAAACACCTTTAGCTGGTGAAAACTTAAGTAGAACATGTTCTCCTCCTTGAAACTCCAAAGTCTTCTCCTCTTGTCAGCATAAATTTTTTGATGGTTTTGAGCTGTTTGCAACTTTTGTCTAATTGTTTTGACCTTATCAGTAGCATCCTGTAAAAGCTTTAGTCCCAAAATTTTTCTGTCACCTACTTCATCTCAATGAATCAACAATCGACATTTTCTACCACACAAGGCTTTATAAGGTGGCATCCCAAGCGACACTTGATAGCTGTTGCTACAAACTCCACCAAAAGCAAATGCTCATCCCAGCTACCTTCAAAAATCTAAAATGCAGGTTTTCAACATGTCCTCAAGGATTTGGATGGTCCGTTAAGATTGTCTGTCTATCTGAAGGTAGTAAGTGGTACTGAAAACCATTGTAGTACCTAAAGTTTTTTGAAAGCTTTTTTAGGACCTTCCAACAAATTTGGTATCTCTGTCTGATACTATGGTCTTTGGTATTCCATGTAATCTCACTATCTCCTTGATATATAATTTTGTTAATTGCTCCAATCGGTACTCGATTTTAATGGGTATAAAGCATGTTACCTTTGTAAGCTTGTCCACAATTATCAATACTAAATCAAACTTTTCCCTAGTTTTAGGCAGAGCCATAACAAAATCCATGGTTATGTGCTCCCACTTCCATTGAGGTATAGGTAAAGGTTTCAATTCACTTGTTGGTCTTCTATGCTCAATATTGATCAATTGGCATGTATATCACATTGATACATACTCTGCAATCTCTTTCTTCATGCTATTCCACTAATACAGGTTTTTCAAATCTCAATACATCTTGTTGCCTTCCGGATGAATTGAATATCCACAGTAATGTGCCTCTTTCAATAACTCCTTCTTAAGTTCTCCTTACTTTGGCACACATAACCTCCCTTTATATCTCATGACACCTTCACTATCTATGTGAAACACAACTGCATTACCCACTTCCATTCTCTTCTTTACCTTCTATATACTTAGATCATCTACTTGTGCTACTTTGAATCTTTTTATAATTGTAGGCTGAATCTACAAGTTTGCCAGTCTTGTACTTACTCTTCTAGTTACTATCTCTAGCTCCAACTTTCTCATATCATCTATCAAATGACGTTCATTGGTGATCAAAGCTACTAAATTCTCAACTCGCTTTCTACTTAAGGCATCTGCTACTACATTCGTCTTTCTAAGATGGTATTGAATATCCACATCACAATTCTTAATAAGCTCCAACCATCTCCTCTGTCTCATATTCAACCCTCTTTAGGTAAAGACATACTTCAAACTTTTATGATCCGTATATATTTTGCATTTCTCTCCATACAGATAATGCCTCCATAGCTTCAAGGCATGAACCACTGTTGCCAATTCCAAATCATGTGTAGGGTAATTTTTTTCATAGGGTTTTGCTGTCTAGACGCATATGCTATCACTTTACTTCCTTATATCAACACACAACCTAGTCCTTATATAGACGCATCACTATAGATAGTATACTCCTCACCACTTACTGATAAAGCTAACACTGGGGTAGATACTAGCTTTTCCTTTAACTGCTGGAAGTTGTTCTCACAGTTCTCATCCCATTCATACTTTGCCCCTTTCTGTGTCAATCTTGTTAAAGGACTTGCAATCTTAGAAAATCCTTTACAAATCTTCTGTAATATCCTGTCATTCCTTAGAAAACTTCTAATTTCTGATGTACTTTTAGGAGTTGGCTATTCTATTACTGCCTTTACTTTCTCATGATCTACTGCTATCCCATTTCCATCAATGACATGTCATAAGAAAGATATTTGTTCTAACTAGAACTCATACTTCATAAACTTAGCATGCAACTTCTCATCCTGCAATTTGTTCAAAACTAATCTCAGATGCTCTTCATGTTCTTCCTTCGTTTTAGAGTACACTAGAACATCATCTATAAAGACCATTATAAACATATCTAGATCATCTCCGAAGACTCTATTCGTAAGGTTTATAAAGATGGCTGGTGCATTTGAAAGACCAAATGGCATGACCACAAACTCATAATGCCCGTATCTAGTCTTGAAGGTTGTTTTCTATATGTCCTCTACTTGAACCCGTAACTGGTGGTATCCTGATTTGAGATCAATCTTTGAAAACACTTTTGCTTCTATCAGCTAGTCAAATAGATTATCTATTCTTGCCAAAGGGTACTTATTCTTAATAGTCACCTGCTTTAACCCTCTATAGTCTATACATAACCCCATGCTACCATCCTTCTTCTTCACAAACAAAACTGGAGCTCTCCAAGGTGACATACTAGGTCTAATAAGCTTCTTCTTGAGCAGATCTTCTAACTAAACTTTTAGCTCTGAGAGTTTTGTTAGGGTTATACGATATAGTGTTTTAGATATAGGCAAGTACCTTGCACCAAATCGATACAAAGCTCCATTTCTCTTTCTGGTGGCAACCCCAATAGATCTTCTAGAAACACACTAGGGTATTCACATACAACCGGTACCCATGTAAGGTTTGTCTATTATTCACCTTCTATCATTGTGGCTGCTATCACTAAATCTGACCTTTCCCATAACTTGTATGTAGGTAAAGCTGGAGTTCTTTATACTTCAAGTTTATATATAAACCAATCTCCATATGGTAGACTAAACTCCACTATCAAGTTATGACAATCAATCATAGCATGGGACTTTACTAACCATTTTACTCCCAAGATCACATCGAAATCTACCATGTCTAACACTACTAGGTCCGTAGGTAAATGTCTACCTTCTATCTCTACATCCATATTTCTACAAATCATGTTTAATATGGTTTTACTCCCTAAAGGTGTGATTACAGACAAGCATTCAGTTGTATACTCAACATACACACCACATACAGACACAAACGATTAAAAAATGCATGAAAAACTCGAATTAGTAAGGGAATGTACCTGCAATAGTGTCCATGCTAGATATATCTAATTGCTAGAAGGCACAAACCTTGGCTGGTGTTCTCTGTCCTTGATTGCTACCTGAGGTCGGCCTATCTGAATCCTTGGAACTACTTGCCTTTTAGGTTCTTTGTAGTCTATAGCATTGTGTCTACGTTGTCCATACTTGAAACAGAACATTTGTGGGATAACTTTCTCTGTATATAACCTATGGTTATGCCCAGCCTTGCCACATATAAAGCAAGCATTCTTTGGCCATTTGCAATCTTTGATATCATGTGGTCTAGTACCTAGTGCACTTCCTATCAGTTACTTGGATATTTGACCCACTAAGTGAGCAGCTTCTTCCCTTTATCTTAGGTAAGGGCATTAATAGTGGTTGCTTTCTTAAATAAATATGAGTTCTCTATGTCTCACAACCTTTAATCTTGTTCAAGCTTGCTCAACTGTCTTTGCTTTGTTGACCACAATAGAAAAATTAGTCAAATCCATTAGGTTCACATGATGTTGAACCTCAGCCTCTAATCCTGTGATAAGCCTCTCACCTTGGCATCCCCACTTTCCTTCAGAGGATCTGGTAGAAACCTCATCAGCTTGTTCAACTCAGCCTCATACTCTTCTACAGACATTTGACTCTATTGTATAGTATAATACTCTTATAGCATCTATTGTTTGATGCTCTCAGGGAAAATCTCCTTATAAAAAGCTACTGGAATCTGTCCTAAGTAATCACTTCAGCCATGTGTCTCTTAGTACTCAATCACCAATTATTTACTCTTCCAATTAACAAATAAACATATTTTACCTTCTTGTTTTTAGGAATATCCAAGCAAAAAAAGTCTTCTCTACCTCCTCCATCCATAAGTGACCATCTAATGGTCTCCCAGGTTTTGACTCAAATTTGTACACCAAATCTACAAACTTATTCAAACTCAACAGACTATGTCTAGCACCATTGCCTCTATTCATTCTATCTATATGTCTCCTTCTCCAGCCTCAACATTGGCCTGTATCATCTACACATCCTGATACATATTATGGTTTTTTGTGTAACTACCCCCAGGAGGGTGTTCATCACTTGCATGAACTGACATTAACTAGTACCTGTTGACCTACAAGTGGGTGAGATGGTGGTGGTAGATCATGAAGTAATTGATTCAAGGGTAGTTGGTTCAAAAGTAGCTGTCCTCCATTAACTTTTTCCTCACCAGTCCTAGAGGAACTAGTATCAAGGGCTCTTCTTCTAGATGGCATACCAACAAGGACAACACACAAAACATGAGAAATGAGTGAAGACAAACTAAAAGGATCAAAACCCCATATAAAACTACTAGATATCAACAATACTAACTAGATAAACAACCACAACTATTTGTTATCCACTCATCATTGCTCACTCTTAAGGGGTTCATAACTTAGACCTAGAAGACTTACAACTTATGCTTTGATACCACTTAAGCTATAATGCTAAGCTGAGAGTATTAATAGTCTGTCAAGTGTCCTCACTAAAGAAGAAGACGCTAAGGCTATAATTCGACTAAACCATAATTATAACACAAGAAAATTTCAATATCTCAAATATAAGGGTACTTAAAAATATTTATGCCATAATAAAACTACTAAACAATTCGGTTGGCTTAAACCAAACGCCAACTTACAATTCATCTTAAACCATCATTTGAAAGGAAAATCTTAAAACATCAAAAATCATAAAAACTAATATCCAAACTTATATATCACGATAACAAATAAAACTTCATAAAGATCTTCAACTCTATCTATCATAACTTCTTCTTTTCTATAAATCATCTGGAAATCAGCTGCACTATCATTGTCCTTGTAATCTATATATACATCATATCCAGATTGATGAAGACTACGAGATCGTCACCTGTTCCTGAAAATAAAAGCGTGAGCTAAAGGCCCAGTATGCCAAACCACAATCACATATGCATGCAAAAGGTATATAAATCCACATGCATCATAATATCATATGTAACATCACATATTATTATCTTTAATTAGCCAGGCAACCAACAGTTTAGACCCATTTGCAACTAGTCATAAACCCGGAGTAACTCATGACTCTATGAAAAAATACGTATAAAATACTTATGTGTGTGTGTGTGTTGGGTAGTCTCTACATACCCTGGGTACCGTACTCGTACCACTCATAATCTACCGAAATCATCTCTGTGCACTACTCACTTGGGACAACGATACACATAGATCATCAGGGCACCATCTTAATAACACAACACTCCTAGTCTACTAAATAGCTAAGCACAAGTAACAAACCAATTAAAGCCAATAGCAATTAGATTCTTTTACTGATACCAAGCCTATAATCACAAATAACAAGCAAGGTAAGGACATACCTGAAACAACTTTTGGAATAGAAAACCTAATTTTCAATAATAATTCCGATCACATAAAGCAAAACTATCTCAAAACTCGTTTTCACAAGATAAACATACTCTTAACGTCATCTAAACTCTTAAATCAACAATCACTACTACCTTCTTTCCTTAATTGTAGAACAACAGAATATCCAAGACTTAGGGTTTCTCTAAAAAGCCTCCAAGAATTTGATTCCTTTCAAAACTAATAAGAAGACTTTAGGTAGGATATCATTTTTAGATTGCCAAAAAGTTGAACAAGACTAATCTTACCTAGTTCTTGATTCTTGTTTTTCTTTGATGCAACCTATCCGTTTGAGAGAGGTTTTAGGGTTTCCAAAAGCTTCGGATAGGTTATGAAAAGAAAACAAGGCCAAAGGTCTATATATAATACATGGAAAACCCTAAAAACAAGAAACACTTTATGCATTAAAGTCTAGTAAAGAAGGTTGGCGACCTAAACACGAAAGACTAAACACGAGCATTATAAGCTGGCTCCTATACCAGTGGTGTAAGATCCAAGGCCGGCGGCATGAATGCCAAGGTCGACGGCCTAGGAGGTGATGTAAAGCTATCTCCTCTTTTCCTTCTTGGATGATTCTCACTTATTCAATCATATGTCTTCCATATAACAACATATTACCCTCTTATTTAACCATATGACAACCTTGCCCTTCACTATGATTTATTTATTTATATATTACAAATAGAATATAGATATGGCACACATACAATCTAAGTAAAAGAGAGTTTGCCATAACTTATATAATATATTGAAAAGAATTGAATACAATTATGAGCAATCCATCACATAGAAGATATCCATAGAAAATGATAAGCATGAAATCATTGATAAAGGATTATTCATTACATAATATAGTTGTAAGGGTCATTTCAGTGATTTAGCTCAAAGCTCAATTTAATGCCTGGAGTTGGTCTTTTGAGCTAGTGGCAAGGTTCAAAATCAGGCTTGATAAGGGATGTTTTAGGTAGATTTGAATTGGTAAGCACAAAATAAGAATTGCTGGACCGATTTATTCCACTCTTAAGCATATTCAATTTCTTGTGTGCAAAAAGTATACTCGGAGATATCATTCTGAGTTAATTTGGACTTTATTTGACTAAAATATAACTTATGTGGACTAAAATTGGCCTTAAAAAAACAAAGACAGGCTATTTTAAAAGAAGATTAGGCTTTTTTATATTATTAAAGCACCCAGGCTCTTTCAAACCCACATCTAAAGCTTATACTCAAGCACAAAAAGAAGGGATGGATACTGGTCGTTGGATCCATGAGAGCGATCCAATGGTTGCAAGCAACGCTTGATAGCCACCATCCTCTAGATGACATCTAATGGTTAACATGGGCCTCCAATATCTATAAATAAAGACTTCTCTTCTCATTTGGTATCATTTTATGTATAAAAGATTGAGCAACATGAAATTCTATTGAAATATCCTCACGAATCAAGGACGATCAAAGTCTATTTGATTTGATCTTCTATCAACTTGTGCCTTCAAAAATTGAGTTTGTCTGTTCCTCATCCCATACCTCCTCCTACAACATCTACACACATGTCATCATTTTAGAACTCCTGTTAGGTCGATTGGCACATTTGTTGGTGACCAACTAGTTGCAGTAACACCTACAATATAATAGCATAGCCTCTTTTTAGGAAAGAGAAAAAAAAACCAACAATAAGAGAAAAAGGAAACTGATCAATAGCCTAATATCTTGGAAACACCAAATTAAATCTTGATTTCCTAGTCAATACTTATTAATATTAATTAAACTAATTTCAAAAGTGAAGAAGGAAACTAAAGATTTATCTACTAATATTCTAAATACAAAATAAATATCCTAAGGAACTTCTATGATTCTATTGATAGGTTGTCCGCTCATAATCTAAATCATTGAAATGATTATAAAAGTTAATATAATAAGTATTTTAATTCTACAATCACAATTGTATATAAATTTGAGTCATTCACTAATTTATGGGATTGATCTTGTACAACAGGACATAATTTTCAAACACTATAATGGTTCCATTGTTTTTTTTTTTAATATTAAGATCATGATGTCAGCTATTTAATGGCTCAAATTCATACCCAACTATGATCATACCACTAAAATATTAATATATTAATTATTATATTTTTTTTAATGGTTGGATAATTGACTGAATGATCATTGATGAAATTAGAAATTCTTGAGTTTTCAAACATTCCATAAGCAGAATCTTTCCTAAAGCACCGAATCTTTCAACAACAACTTTTGGAGCCAATCTATGGATCTAACATAAGCTTAAGTTCATTTCTTTGCTAAATTAATCAACTAACATAATTAGAGGCTCTTTATACATATAATGCATCAAAGGCTAGTTCAAAAATCCTTCAAAGGTAGTCAAAATGTTTGCAAAAGTCATAATGATGACCAAAACTTCTTCTTTTCTAACACAATCAATGACTCTTTCCATTAGGTCTTGGTTCATGGCATCAAAGAAAAAATATAATCCTATTTTTTTTTTTTCTCTTTTTTCCCAAATAAGAAGAAATTAGGCATAAGAAAGTGCTATACTTTCATCCATGCATATATGATGTGATAAATATTACTTGTTTGGTTCGCGAAATCTAAACATGAATATGCTACCATCATTCAACGCAAGAACCCAGTAAATCAATGAAAAAAATTAGAAGAAAGACTAAGACCACCTAAAAGGAGACCTTAATCTATTTATATATATTTAATAAATACTTAACTTATTGCCATTTGATTTGCTGCTTTTCTACACAACAATGCAAAACTAAGATAGAAGATTGGAAAAAGAGGTAGGACTACAAATAGGTTAAGCTAAACTAAGTTTTTGAAAGATCGAGCTCTAAAAAGCAGGTTCGAGCTTGATCTCTTCAAGGTTTCACAAACCCAAGCTTGGCTCATAGTTTTATACCGGTTGAGGAGCCTTAATGATCCCGAGTTGAATAGTTTGAAACCAATTTAATTTCATGCTTGAGCGTTTATACTTTGAAATCAATATTAAATTCACATTTTTATCCTTCTTTTTCAATGAATTTAATTTAAGAATTTCATAATTTAAGCACAAATTTTGAGATAATGATATATAATTGTATGTATGTATGTATGTATGTATGTATGTATGTATGTATGTATATAAGAACTAATTTGCAAGCCTATTCATGAGCTCTTAAGGAGTTTGCTCATGAGCTGGCTCACAAGCCTACTCAAAAGCTCAAACCTTGTTTAATTGAATAGGTTTTGTATTAAGTTTGAGCTTGGTTTGTTTAGCTTGTTAGCAAGCAAGTTCGAATCAAGCCAAGCTTAAGGTAAGCTAAGCTCAAGTAGCTTAGCAGCAGCATAATTGATCAAATCTAAAAAAGTGAAACAAGCTAGTATCAAAGCATTTCTTTTATATTTAGGGAATCAGGATAAATAATTGGGTAGGTTCGATATTCTTTTGTCATATGGAGAAACCTATATATTGTATTTATAATTGGAATGAGAGGACCAACATTGCTTTAAGAAATTTTCAAAATAACATTACCTTCAATGATCAAGGCCTTCCATTCACAGTTATCAAATGAGAAAAATTATTTGGTTTAAATCATATGACAATGATGGAGAACAACATGCAAGCTCCAATTGGCATAAGGAATCCTTAAGATAAATTTTCATCTTCTACTATTGTTGTTATTTGTTATCTACTTAATCTTCCTAGCTATTGATCGCTAATGGCATCACTAGTTAGAAGTCATCACAACAAAGTGTTGTAATTTTGGTTATGTACATTATGGTTTAAAGACAACCCAAAAAAAAAAATGCCCTTATTGCAATGGTAATGTATGAATACTAACAAAGGATATAGCTACAAGCAATTTGTAAATTGTGCCACCATGATTGGAAGCAACAACTACAATATTTGGAAAAAGGAGGGGAGGAGGGGGGGTAGGTGGGTGGCAGCGGCGGTGGCAACAATGAGGCCAATAATATTGAAACCATAAATTGAATGTTAATTGTGTTGCACTAAGGTTAAGATTTGTGACTAGTGGTGATTGCATACGATAACACAAACTTGTAGCTTTGTCCTTTAGAAGGGATAGAAAGTAATATGATAGATTAATTAGGCTCTGATGCCATTACACATGACACATTGGAATAGTAGTTATTAAGTAATGAGTTATTGAAATACAAGTTATTTTTATTTTCTTGGATTTGAGAGGAGTTGTAGTGGGTTGTGTGAGTACTATTAGATAATCCAATCTCGATTTTAGGATGGGATGAGTACAAATATATGTATGTTCATTTTATATATATATATATATATATATGATTACGGAGTAATAAGATACTTTAAATTTAAGATTGTATTGTGTATCACACTCAGTTCAAAATAATAATAGGTGTTTGATGCACTAAATCAGAGCTGTATATGGGATGTTTGCTTGACATACATGTTAACTTGTGGTATTTATGTATTAGACTAGGAGTAACCCTCTAAGGGACATTTTTTTCTTAAAGGGTTAATGTCACAATCACTACTTGAAGTTTGTTGAAACGCGAAATTAACTACCTAAACTTACAATCAATTAATTTAATACCTAATTAAACTTTTTGAGTTCATTAACACTAACTCAAATAGTAGTGGGCAAAAATTCAATCGAACCAAATTAAACCAATTGGTAAATATGATTTTTTAAACAATTTGGTTTAGAAAAATTTTCAATTTGAACCAATCTGTAAATTTATGGTTGGTTCGAATGGATAAGCCAAACCAAAATATTTAAGACAAACATAAAAATATTTTACTTGTAATTGTAAATTTTGTTATGATGATTGATTAAAGGGGTAAAGACCGTATTCAACACATCTCTAAAATAGATGTATCCAGTCCCGAGCCACATGTAATCCTGTAGTATTACATATAAAGTTATCTTCAAAGAAAGAGTTTGTATAAAATGTTTGGCTAAATATGCCACAAGAACTATTACAAAAACTACTCATTAGGAGTAGCAATATCTATACCATTACAAACTTGGTTGTTTATTAAAAAGTAAAATAAGAAAACCTAATACTTGTATGTTATGAACCTAGGCTTTAGGTCAATCCTTAACAAAATATAATACAAACAAGCTAGAAAAGCCTTTAATAACTATTACATTTATCCATAAAATATTTTCTTTAGTCTATTACAAAAAAGCCATCATTAATATTGGGGTTCCTAGTCCTCCCACTTGTCCAGAAAGTCCTTGAAATCAGTCCCATAACCCAATTGAGAATAAAATTCATCATCTTCAACACCTACAAAGCATAACATGAGCCAAAGGCCCAACACAAGTAACACAAGCAAATACAAAATGACAAATACACTTAGACTAAATGCAATGCAACAACCATCAAATTATTAACCATTAATTATGTTTTTTGATCAATAGGAGTATTCAAACTCCGGAATACGCCATTAGGAAGCTGGGGGTCATGAGTAATAGTAGTTGCTCAAGAGGTTGATATAAGCAGGCCAAATATCTATATCTCCTATATCTAACTAAAAAAAGAATAATAGCTTCAACTAAGGTTCACATCCGTTTCCTATCTTTACTTAACTTCAATCCATAATATCATATAGTTCAACCGGTTCCATAAATGTGAACTAAATCATATTATTTCCTCTTAAAATAAGTAAACGTTACACCGATATCGTTATCCCTATTGACCACCCACTGAGCCACTTATAAATTGTCATGGCGTTATGATAGGGATAGCTTATGTGCCTAATCTACCATGTTAACCTGTTAATAGGGTTGTTGCTCCCCAAAAAGGATTCAATGGCGAATTTATAAACAATTTCAAACAATTTTTAATTCATCTTTGATTAATGTTGATTTAAGGTATGCCTATCCTAAAAAACAACATCCAAGTTACTACGTATCTAGGAGATTTGATAAATGTTCAATAGATATTCTTAACTGAGAAGAAGAATCTGTAACAAAAAATTCTATTCATATAAATTAAATATTATTCATAAACAATTCTCAAGTTCTTCCTCCAAAGCAAAACTTCTATAAAACTCATATTAAATCATTACTTTAGCATTCATACATATATGTATATATATATAACACATTCCCTTATTTCAATTTTGAAAATTTTATATACATATATTATAAAACATGGCAGAACTTAGGTATACGACCTACTACACAGTCATGCTTGAGGCCATATTGGGTAGAAAAATTTGCCGAGTACCTAAGACACGCCTGCAACACGTTTGTGCACAAGGTTGTGCTAAGGTGAAAAAAGTGCAGTGCCTAGAAGCTAAAACTTGTCTGCACGAACACGTGCACATTCGTGTTGAAGCTCGTGCTGACAAGGAAAAATTAGGCAATAGCTATAACATAAATCTCTTGTTTTTTTACACATTTTTATCAATTTTTACACATCCTACTTCCATCATAACATCATCAAAGCTTCATACAACTCATTGTCATAACTTCTAACACTTATATACTCATTTTACTTTATCAAGCACCTCCAATTACTTCATCAAATTCACATCATCAAACCCTTCCTACATTAATGCATAAACTACTAAGTTTATAGTTTCATGCTCAAATCTCCTTTAGTTACAAGCTTTATCACAAGCTCAACTATCCAGTACCAATACATCATATACATACATAAACAACAATTAAAGCAAAGAAAATAACAAAACTTATTCACTTTTAAAAATTTCATTTGAACAAAGATTTCATCCATGTAAGAATTAAAGAAATAAATGAAAGAAATGCATATAAACTTTTACCTTAACTTTTAATTTGGTAGATGATGAATGGAAATAAGTTCTTGGTGAATTTAGGAAGGAAATTTGAATCAAATGGTTGAGATATTGGGTTACCAGAAAACGTCATTTTTATGGTCTATTTTTTATTGTTTGCAAAATTTTTAGTTGATATTATCCCTTATGTTGCTTTGACTTTAGGGGTAGCTGATATGGGAAAAAAAAGCTTAGGTTTATGCTTGTGTTTAGTGTGGGGCTTGGGTTTAGGCTTCATAAAAATCTACTAAGGCTGGGGTTTGTTTTTGTTGAAAAATCTTGTGCTCGACTTACACAAAACAAACAGTACAATACAATACAAATACCAATCACACTAGCACATTAAGTTTTATTCTAACATGCATAATTTATCAACTAAGTATATTCACAAAAATTTCATATTTCAAACAAGTAAAACATATACATGCAAATTAATTAACCTAAATATTTTAGGATATTTCAAAAGGTCATATATGTTCTTATGATTTTTATTATGATATTTATTATATGATGAATATTGGTTAATCATAACTTATTCCTTTTTTAAAAGTTTTTTTTTTTGTTAAGAGATATTCTTTTATTGGTAACTTAATGTTGCTTTTTGTTAATCATTTAAACTCTATGGAGTATGAATTTTTTTTATTTAGTTATATATCTTATTATGTATTAATTTTTCATTGTATATTTTGTTAGCATATGACTTTTATTCATAAATGACTTTTGGTTGCATATGATTTTTTTTCTTTGCCAAATTTGTTAGTAAATGGTTAATTAAATAATTTTTTAGAGGACTATAGATTATTTTACTATAAATTAATTAGTGTGCTAGTGACTACATCATTTTATGAAGGATTATGCTTTACGAATGTGATAGATTTATAAAGTATTTTATTGAGATTTACAATATAAACTTTGTAAAGTGATTTCAATATTGAATATCCTTACAAATAGAAAATATTATAACTAAGTTTTCTTTTTTAATAGAATTTCGATTTAATCCATAATTCGATCCGAACCAAATTATTATTTAATAGCTTGAAAAATTTTTAATTTGAACCAAATCGTTATTTAGGGGTTTTTTTTTGGAAGGGAAAAAAGTAAACTGTAAATTATGGTTTAGTTTGGTTTTAATAAAAATTGGACCAAATCGATCTGCGCTCACCCCTAACCTTAACTAACACCGTTAAATTCATTCATTGATGTGTCATCTCTTACCTATAGGAGAGCACCACATGTTTGAGACTAATAATAATTATTAATTTGTATAGTCAATGATTCTAATTAATTTATTGTTAGAATATTATTTCTTCTTTTACTATAACTTATAGCCCAAAAGCCCATTTGTAGCCCAACATCTCTCCTCAAATCACTTATAAACATGTTAGTATGTACAATATGAACTTAGTTCAATCATGGATATCTAGCAATGTAGGACTTTGTAATGGCTTAGCATAAATAGACTTCGTATCACCTCATGGAATAATTATTTATATTATTCCTTATTTTTATATTTATCTAGCTCATGGAATTTTCAATATTTGAAAATTAAAGGGAATCTTACATATGTGGCTATTGTGATCATAGTATTCAATCAATATGTTTCGCAATAACCCTTACAATGTTACTTCTCGCTTCTTGATTCAACTTCACTTTAGGATACATTTGCATATAACTAGTTTCACCTTCATTTATATCTGCAAGCTTTGGATGGAGTAATTGCTACCAACATTGACAAAGAACATTATCCACATCACAGAGAATGCAAGGGACGTAGAAAGCTTTCACTTTGTTTTTCTATTCCAAAACAGTGTGGATGCTTTCATAATGATAATTCATTTCCTAAAATTTATTTCGATTTAGGCTTTTAAATTTCAATTTAGGAAGTTTCCTCAACTCTTTTCAGTAATCATCCTATGGCTTGATGTTAGTTATTTTTCATTTATTCTATATTGATTTTATTATAGCATTAGAGTGCGAAAAGACCAAGCTCACTATTATTGCAATAGATTAGGCGCAAAATTGAGATCCATTAGTGCGGCACCTTCATTTTTGGACGCAACAATTTCCAATTTTCCGATATGAATTGTATACCATATACTTGTCATTAACGTACATAAGAGTATCGGCATCAATGAAGTAATCACCAAACACAAACCAACTCAGTATCTCCTTCCCCTTCACCACCGCTCCTTCTTGGTCCTAAAGTAGCTTCCTTTAATCTCTCTTTTCCGATCATCTTCTACATTGCGAACCACTTACTTTTGCAGTCATCGTTGTTCGATGACACACGTTTGTTTAATAATCTATGGTAGAGAAAGGCTTGTCGTAGTGATTGATTATGTAATATACAGAAAAATATTTTATAAAGAAGGTCAAAAGAACGTTTTTTTAATTAAGGAGAGAAAAATTTTGGTCATTCCTAATAAATAAGATATAATAATCATCCCTCATCTTAATGATGGTCAACAAATCCTTCAAGGTAATGAGTCTTCAATAAATTATGATAAAGAGCAAAAGTTGTCATATGTTGAAAAATAAGAGGGTTTTATGGTCCACCCTGTGTTAAGTTGATGGTTTTGTCTATGATCTAGAGTTGTTTGAAGAATAGCTTTTCATAAAGGAAAACTGGTCTCTAGGTCATCGGTCTATATGTGAAAGCCACTGATGTAAAGCTCTTGAAGATTTTATGAAAATTGGTAAAAGCTGGCATAAAAGCCGCCAGCATAAGTACAAAGGCTGCTGAGGTTGGAATAAAGGCCGTTGGCGTAAGTGCAGCTTTCTTTCCCAAAATATGTTTTATAAATAGAGTTATAGGGTTCGAGTTTCACATGTTCTTTCTTTCTTTTTTTGTCCAGATAGTATCTGTTAGGGTTTTGAGAGTGCTTGAGATGGAAATATAAAGGAAATAAGATCTTTGATCCGGGTAAGTTAACCTAATCAAGATTCGTGCAGATTTATATGGAAACAACATATTTCTAATAGATTTTTGTGTTTTAAAGGAGTTTTTGGAGAAACCCTAGTTTTCAATTAGGATCTGTTCTTCGGGGATTAGATCAAGGAGTGAGATTTGAATCAAGTAAGTTACATCTTCTTTCTCGTAGATTTGAAATGAAAAGATTATTTTTGACAAATCATGTTGTTCTTATTGATTTCTCAAATCTAGGGTTTTTGAGGAAGTTGTTCTTGTGGAGTTTTTGTCCGATTATAATTGGAGAAATTAAGGATTTGGATACAAAAGATTATCCAAGTAAGTTTTTATCTTATTAAACATAGATTCTATAAAAAGTTTAATTTTTATGATGATTTTTCTGCAATTGTTGAATTTTACAAATTAGGGTTTTAGTGGAAGAGAGTTGTTCTTGTGAGAATTTGGTGGAATATGATTAAGAAGAAGGTGTGGTTCAGGATTTCTTGAAAGGTTAGGGTTTTCGAGAATTTTAGGATGTTAGGGTTTGTTTATAAGGATGATGTTTACTTTGTTTCTGTTATATCTTATCAATCAGGAGATTTAGAGAATTGATTTGTTACTGTTTATAAAGGTTTGTGGATTTGACAAATTGTTCCTAAAATTGAAAAGGTACGACCTTTCCTTGTTTGGTGTATGTGTTTGCAGGTTTGGTTTTCTGTATGTTTTGTTGTAGGAATAGATGAATAATGAATCTAAATCTATTTGGCTTAATTAAATTGTTTTTCTAGGTGTGTTTGGCTATGACCAGTAAAGACCTGGCAGACAGTGATACTAGTATGGCACCCTAATGATCTATGTGTGAGGACTCATGCATAGAGATGATTCCGGTAGATTTAGATGATTTGGCAGTATGGCCGCAGGTGTTTGGGGAGTACCCATTCACGAATATATGTATATAATTATCTATTTTCAAAAGTTGGTTGATTTTCAAGGGTTTGAGTTACTCTAAGTTTGGGACTAGGAATTCATATTCCTGAACTGTGTTGATTTGTTGGTTTAATAAAGATAATAATTTGGTTGTTTGCATTAGATTAAGTTGCATTTGATATATGTATGTTACGTGTGCGTATGCATTTGTTTTGTGGATTGGCATACTGGGCGATTTCGCTCATTTCTTTCATTTTTCAGGTACAGGTGACGAAGAAGTAGTATTTGATTTATCTAATTATGATCTATATTTTTTATCATGGGGATGGCGGTAATGGACCCAAATACCTTACTGAAGAATAGATTTTGGATACACGAGATATGAGAAGAATTTCTTTAGAATCCTTGGAAGACTTGCGGAATAATGCTTTAGAATATTTATGTTTCTAAGAATTTCTAGATTTTAAGATTTTTGATATTTTAAATAATTATGATTATGGATTTCTTTGTTGTTAAAAGTTATGAAAGGGTTTTTGAGAGTTTCTATGTAATAATAGAGATTAGAACTATTTGAATTTGTTGGCTTGGTTTTGCTAACTATATTTGGTTTTAAACAGAATCTTTTGAAGGATATTATATGTAAATGATATACAAGTTTTGAACCTTCTGAAGAACCCTCTATCACAGTTTTATGGAGATTGTTATTTTATGATTGTTTGTGTGGATTTAGAATGTTATAACTTTGCGTGTCCTATATAAGAGATGACATGTGGCTGGTTGTAATTACCAACAAGTTAAGACATTACAGATTCAGTGCACTTGGTGGGCATAGGTGGTTTGCGATCTTATGGGTTTGACACTCTCGATTTGGTTGTGGCTTAGTCTGTGGTGTTTTTTCGTTGGTGATGATGGGTTTCATCCAAGCTGTGTTTGGTGAGAGGTCTACGATGGAGAAGAGAAGCTATAGAAAGAAGAGTTTAAAGAGAGAGAGTCACCATAGAGAAGAAGATGATGTCTTACATCATTTATTCTCCAACAAATAACCTGTTATATATTATCATATTGCAAATGCCCATGTCAAATGGTTTGTAATTTATAATAAACATTAATTGACTAATTAGGTAGCATAGGCATTCACCATCACCTTATTTAGGTAGTATATCGACTATTATGTACTTTCACCTTAGTTAGTATGGAAGAGAGAATGTCATTTGAACTCGTTAGTTGCAAGTTTTGAACCTTTTATTCCCATTGCATTATGAATATGTGTGGTAAACTATTTGCACATACATACACACTACCAATTGATGTACTTGCAATGTTTGTGCTAAAATAGAAAAAAAAATCATATTTGAATGTATAATGATTTCATTACTTATGTTTATTGAAAGAAGTAAAAAGAAATCATATAAAAATTACTAAAATAAATAAATTAGCAAATAATGTCTCCTATATTATGTGGGGTTATCTTGAAAGTATATGCAATTATAGTAAAATACCTAGAAAATGTAGTTTATATATTATCCCTTGAATATGTTGATGACATTAAATTAGTTTCCATAATAAACAAAAAAGAATACCTTAGAAAAATTATGACACAAACTAAAGGAAACTTCTCCAAAAAAAAAAAAAAAAAGAATATTTGTAGAGTATAGTTCTCTTAAAATTCAAAGTAAGGCGACAATTATAGTTAAGAAGTGAACATAGAAAGCAAAAGTAAAACTTTTAGGAAAGTTCTATATGCTTGCCATTAATTTTGATGGGACAGGTCCCATCACCATCCAACGACTCATGCCATACCTGACCGTGATTGAATCACTAAAATAGTTAATATTTTATTTATTATATTTATTTTAATGGTTAGATTAATGACGGGACCATCCCATCGATGGGACCGTAGAAGCTCCCTTTTGGATCATTATGATTCAAAATCATTGCAAAATATTATTAAAAAGATAGTTATTTTTTTCTAATGAATGAGAAATGATTTTTTCCAATAAAATATACAAGCGAATATATAAACTAAGATGAATATACTAGTGATATAACTTTAAAAATTAGCCTAACCAAATAATCCTAACTTGTAGGTTACATATTTTTCTATTTAGTTTTAAATGCAATTTCTTATGGAAAATGGATTATGAATATTCCTCAATTGGATATGAGTATGAATGAAAAAGTTAATTGAAGACTCAACTTTTGAGATTTGAATTCATCCATTCCATCCTCTTCAAGTATTTTTTCATGTATGTGCCGACGATGGTGGCAATGCTTGTGCTTCTATGAAGACCTTTTAGTGCCATCACCAAATTATTGAACCTTCAAAAGGAAGAGGGAAGGAATAATATCAAATAAGGTTAGAGAGGGATTTGGTTAAGATGTGGTTTAGGGTTAAAAGGTTTCGAAAATAGGAAATAGATTAAATGTGGGGGGGGGGGGGGGGGAGGGGGGGCGAGAGAGAGAGAGAGAGAGACTATGAGTAAAGTTACCAATTCTTGGAGATATGAGAACCAAGAAGGAAACCATCATTGAAAGTGGGAGAACGGGGAAGAAGGTACTAAACATGATAGTAGAAATTTTTAAAATGTGTGAGGGAGAGGGTTTAAAGATGTTTTAAAACTATAATTTATAAAATGAAGATGAATAAACTGGTTGTGGCTTAGTAATAGTAGTAGTAGTACTATGAAAACAAAGGAACAAGGACAAGCTTGCAAAAAAAATAATTTCAAACCTAATATGCCTTCCAAGTTTGTTCTATATTAAGGATGTGATTAACTACACCTTAAGAATATTACTTAGAGGCAATTGTACATCTTCTTGCAAGTGGTAGCTTGCTGCACCCATGGGAATGGTCATCAAGGCATAGAAATGTATGTTACATGGTGTGATCCACCACCATCGATTGGTCATACAACTCATTAATGGTGGTGATTAGTTAATCAACCACCTCAAAATAAAAAAAAATTTAAAAAAATTGTAGCAAAACTTTTGACAAAAATTCAATTTAGTATAGTGACAGCTTAAATTGGAACATGGACCGCTTAAGCTAAGTTCAGCCCACATAAGAACTGGAACATCCGAATGGGCTTAGGCCTCAACCACGATGGCTTAACATAAATCCTCGCAGAGATGACCATTGGCCACACTCGACACCTTGTCAACCTTGTCTTCTATGTCACTCAATCGAATTCAATACACACATACTGGAGTAATGGGCCTAGTCTATGTCCTCCACAACCACTATCAATCGTCTACTCACTCACTCATCATGATCTAATACGTTCACAACTACCAGGGCAATCGATTATAGATATCCACTTTCTCTCCATGGTATAGTATTATAGCATTCAACTCATCATACGCACTTAGTTTACGGGCTTGTTATCATAACTACTAATGTATAAGTATCAGAGTGGCCAAACCGAGCCCATGCCCATCGTTCCATTAATCGAGTTCTTGTTTTGCAAGCCTCTTTATCATGGAAATTTAAGCCCACCGTATATTCTTATCTAGCCTCTACTAGATTCGAGTAATCGACAATACCTACACTTTGAAGTAATTAATTTAATACCCAATCCAATTTTTCACATATATTTCACCACCTCCTTACCATTATTTATTCTGTTTTCTTACATAGAAGAGGCAACACATCATTGAATTTTTTTGACTTCTCTTGACATCATCTAACACTGATAGGTTGTTTCTTCCACATTTGGAAACAGAGTAAATAATGTTAATAGGGTTGTAAAAATTGCAACAAAAAGTTTGATTTGTTATTAAATTGAGTACTCTAAAATTTTACATATAAAATTGAATTTTTGTGTAAAATTTAGGTACTAAATTTGACATTTTATTATGAAAAATAAGAAAGTGGGCAAGGAGGAGGAAAGAAACCAAACTTTTACATTATATTGTTACTTAGTTATAAGACTTGGTTACAATATGACGTAATTTAAATCAATATGTTATTTTTTTTCAGCGGTGGTGGATTAGATAAATAATTTCATGTGTGATAGCGATTTCAACTATCGTTATTAGACCATATTTATTACTGCGTCCTTAGTAGGCTAAGGATCTTCACATGGTAGTCCTTAGTAATGAATCAAGCTATTTCTTGAAGGACCAAGTCCTTTTTTTTTTCCGACTTTCTAACAAGTTTTCATTTAAAAACTTCTCCAAGTTGCTTCTCATGTTGCTCAACAACATTTAAAACCTGTCTTTTTTATGGGTTTGTTTGGATTGTTTGCTTCTGATATATATCTTTATCTATATTAAAATAATATGTATAAATTTGTCTGATTTGCATATATCTATATTTGATTTTTTCATGAGAATTGCCAACTATTTTTTATTTGTATCTATTTCTTAATAAACAATTTTGTTATAAACAGATCTAACAAATAATGACAAAAAAATAAAATCAAAGCGATAAAGTAAAGCACATACAAGATTTATGTGGAAACCTTGTGGGAAAAACCATGGGCAAACGAGAGAGGAATTCGCTAGTGTTGAAGAACGAAGTACAAAGGATGTGTATACAAGTGATCTCATAAATCTAAACTCACATAGAATCTGAAACACAACACACACACACACACACACACACACACATATATATGTATGTGTAGGCCAACCCAAGGCTAATTGTGAAAAATTAAGCGTATAAAGCTGGCAGCTTTGAGGGGCAAGCACGTGGCGTATAGTATGAAGGCTAGTTGCTTTGAGCTGGCCTTCACAAAAGCTCGCTCTCGGAAAAAATTTCAAAATTCAAAGGAATTCAAAGTTGGCTCTAAGGCTGGTGTGTAAATGTGAAAGCTGGTAGCCTTGACCCTAGAGATGGCTACTTTGATAGAATTTGAGTCACATATCCAACAATCCTCCTTAACATAAATTCAGGAGTAAAATCAACACAAAATCCAATCTTTAATACAAAAAACAAAACATTCTCCTCCTCTTCCACAAACCCCAAAGGAAATCAATCAGCAAAAAACACTAACCAAGTCTGGATGGTGCTTAAACTTAGCTATAGGAAGTGTTTTTGTTCATCATATCAGCAGGGTTATCCTAAGTACTGACCTTGCTCAGCAATATCATCATTAGCAATCACATCAAGAACAAAGTGATACATGACATCAATGTGCTTTGTCTTTCAAGATACATCTTATCCTTAGTGAGATAGATTGCACACTGACTATCACAATAGACTGTAGCAGTCTTCAAGTCATCACTGAGTTTACTAAATAACCCTTTTAACCAAATAACTTCTTCAAAAGCCTTTGTAATAGTCATATATTTAGCTTCAGTAGTGGATAGAGCAACTGTAGCTTGCAATGTGGCTTTCCAACTGATAGTACAACAACCAAGTGTAAAAATATAACCCGTGAGAGATCTTCTCTTATCCAAATCTCCAGCAAAATTAAAATCAATAAAACCAACAATTCCATCTCTAGTTCTATCAAATTGTAGACAAACATTAGTAGTAACTCTTAAGTACCTGCAAATCCACTAAACAACTCTAGTGTTCCTTAATAGGATTTTCCATATACCCACTAACAACACTCACATCATATGAAAAATTAGGGCGTGTACAGACCATAGCATACATAAGAGATCTTGTAGCACTAAAATATGGAACCCTTGACATATAATCAATCTCATCATCTAACTGTAGAGACAAAGCAGATAAAAATATGAAATGAGCTACTAAAAGAGTACTGACAGGTTTAGCATTCTTCATATTAAACCTGCAAAGGATTTTCTCAATATGTCCCTTTTGACTTAGTTGCAACAAACTTGCTTTTTTATCTCTTATATTTTCCATTCCAAGCATCTTCTTTACTGCTTCCAAGTCTTTCATCTCAAACTCTCTGCTAAACTAAAGTTTAATATTTTCAATCTCTCCTCTATCTTTGGCTGCTATCAATATGTCATCAACGTACAAGAGTAGATATGCAAAAGACCCGTCATCACATTTCTTGAAATAGACACAGCTATCAAAATTGCTTTTTCTAAAATCATGAGAAGTTATAAATGAGTCAAACCTCTTGTACCACTACCTTGGTGACTGCTTTAAACCATCAAGTGACTTCTTTAACATGCAAACATGGTCCTCCTTTCCTAAGATGACAAAGTCTTCTGGCTATTGCATATAGATATCTTCATCAAGCTCTCATATAAAAAAGCTGTCTTCATATTTAACTATTCAGCTCAAGATCTTGTAAAGTTATAATACCAGCAATGCTCTAATCGAGCTTTGTTTTACAATAGGAGAAAACACATCAATAAAATCAACACCTGGTATCTAACTATAGCCCTTTGCAATAAGTCTTACTTTATATCTGAGTTCTTCAACTCCTAGTATTCCTTCTTTCTTTTTGAATACCCATTTACATTGAACAGTCTTCTTCCCTTTAAGAAGCTTCACTAAATCCCATGTACAATTCTTTTGAAGGGATTCCACTGCTCTTGTATAGCAATCATTCACTTACTAGAATCCTCACAAGTAACAACATCTGACTAAGTAGATTGCTCCATATTAGAATCTATGTCCTCTGCAACATTCAAAGCATGGGCTACCAAACCAACCTCTGCATATCTCTAAGGAGGCTTAGCTTCTCTCCTAGGTCCATCTTTAGCAAGAGTACTGCGGCTACGGTGGTGTAGTAACAGGCTAAGAAGTAGAATTTGGTGTAGAACCTGAACTAATCTCAAACTCCACTTGCATGCTTGATTTCTGCTATGTTTTATTAGATGAAGTATTAGAAGACAAGTCATGTAACATAGTTGTTTCATCAAAAATCACATCTTTATTGATAATAACTTGCTTTAGTTCAGGATAGTATAACTTATATCCCTTGACACCAGGCTTAAAACCAAGGAATATACATTTCAGAGACCTAGGCTCAAATTTCCCATTATCAACATGAGCATAAGTGAGACAACCAAATATCTTCAACCTAGAATAACTAGCAGGAGTACCACCATATCTCGAGTGCAATTGATGGAGACCTATTAATCAAATAACATGCTGTAGAAGTTGCTTCAGCCCGAAATGACTTTGGTAACTAAGCATTAGAAAAAAAACATATGAATTTCTCCATAATAGTCCTATTCATCCGTTGTGCTACCTCATTTTGTTGAGGTGTATAAGGAATTGTTAGATGCCTCACAATTCCCTCTGACTTACATAGAACATTAAAATCATTAAAACAAAACTCTAAACCATTATCAGTACAAAGATGCTTTACCTGTTTCTTGATTCGTCTCTCAATCATTGTCTTCCACTCCTTAAATGTGGGTATAACATCATTCTTATGTTTCAAGAAAAATATCCAAACTCTTCTAGAGAAATCATCAATAATGGTTAGCATGTAAACAACACCTCCACTTGAAGGCACTCTAGACGGCCCCCAAAGATTAGAATTGATATAATCAAGAGTACCCTTTGTATTGTGAGTACCTATGGTGAATCTAACTCTTTTGTTTCCCAAAGACATAGTGTTCACAAAACTTCAATTTGCTGATGCCTTACCCATCAAGAAGTCCTCTTCTACTCAATTCAGTCATACTGGCTTCACTCATATACCCTAGATGCATATGCCAAAGTCTAGTAGCATCTTTATATGATAAAGAAGAAGAAGTGACGGCTGTATCACCTATAACCACAAAACCTTGCAAAATATATAAGTTAGCATTCTTTTTCTGTCATTTCATCAACACAAGAGATCATTTACCGATATTCAGAACTCCACCTACACTAGTATATTTATAGCTTTTTGTATCAAGAGTACTCAAAGAAATCAAATTTCTCTTCAAGTTAGGCACATGTCTCACATCACCAAGAGTCCTGATAACATCATCAAACATTTTGATTTTGATGGTATCAATACCTGCAACCCTACAAGAAGTATTATTACCTAACAGGACAATACCCTTAAATACGTTTTTATACGTTGAAAACCAGTCTCGATTGTGACACATAAAAAGTGCAACCAGAGTCAAGAATCCACTCTTCATTAGTTTGAAGATCATCATTAAAAGTAACGAGAAGTTCTCTACCACTGTAGCCTTTAGCTACATCAACTTTAGTGGGTTTTTTTGTTGTTTCCCCTTTTGATTTTTAGCAGTTCTCTTATTTTTATTCTGCAACTTGTATTATTCATATTTGATGTGTTCTTTCTTCTTGCAATACCTGCAGATCTTATATCTATTTTCATATTTTGATCTTTCTCTTGAATTTCTACCATAATTGCAATCATGACTCCTACCATGAGTAACAAGCCCCTCTACCTAAGGCTCAGGTTTAATTACAAGATGTTTTATCTTCTAAAAAGAAGCCAAAGCATCATAAACTTCCTCTATGGTAAGAGAATCACAACTATACAAAATTGTGTCTCTAAAATTCGAATAAAAAGAAGGTAGTAAACACAATAAAATTAAAGCTACATCCTCCTCATCATACTTAACCTCTAAAGTTTCCAAATCAAAAACAATTTTTTTAAAGATGGTCAAGTGATCTTCTAGAGACCCACCTTTAGTCAAATGGTGTGAACATAGTTGCTATATCAAATGCAATTTATTGGTCAAACTCTTTGTCATACACAACTACTGCAATTTCGGCCATAACTCATCAGCTGTCTACTCCTTCAACACATTTTGTAATATCTAATTTAATAAATGAAGATGAATTTGAGAAAGGGTTTTTCGATCCTTACATTGCTTTTCTTCCGATGACCATGATGCAGACATTTTATCAAGCCTAAATAGAGCATCATCCAAATCCATCTATGCAAGAACCGCACGTATCTTAACTTGAAATAAAGAAAATCTTGTATTACGATCCAACAATGGGATATCATACTTCATTATTGCCATTGTAGAGAAAACAAAACAATATCCTTGGCTCTGATACCAGTTTGTTATAAACAGATCTGAGAAACAATGGCAAAAAAAATAAAATTAAAGTAATAAAGGAAAGCACACACAAGATTTACGTAGAAACTTTTGTAGGAAAAACCATGGGCAAATGAGAGAGGAATTCACTAGTGTTGAAGAACGGAGTACAAATGGTGTGTATACAAGTGATCTCACAAATCTCAACTCACATAAACCCTAAAACACAACACACACACACACACACACACACACACACACACACACACACACACACACACACGCACATATGTGCGTAGGTTGGTTGTGCAAAATTGAGTGCATAAGCTTTAACACTGGCCAAAGGCTAGTGGTGTATAGTATGAAGACCAATGGCTTTGAGTCGGTCTTCGCAAAAGCTCACTCCCGGAAAAAAAAATCCAAAATTCAAAGGAATTTAGGGAGGACCCCAATGCCAGTGGTGTAGACGTGAAAGCTGGTGGCCTTGACCTGAAAGAGTCACATCCAACAATACACTCAATTTTGTTAGAAAAAAGTATCTATGTCTGTCTAAAAAAGCTCAAACAGACTTATGTGATTAAAATATATGAAATGGATTCATGTATAACACATAAAATAATCTAAAAAAATTTTATAAAAACAATAATAGATAAAGTGTGAAAGTTCTCAAAGAGAGAATCTTTTTTTTTTTTTTTTCAAATTGAAATGATACTTAGGTATCCTAAATAAAATCCTTAAAATTAAAGATTTTCTTATGAAAGTAGGATTTTACTTTTTAGCCCCTTTGAGTAGCAAGAGCATTATTAATAGTAAATTACTATTATTATTATTTTTTTTCCATGTAATGAAGGGATTAGGGGTGATCTTATGGTGAAATAATTTAAACCTAAATGCTAGTAACAAGTTAAGACCTTTATATTGACTCGTATAAACACTAGTCTACCAATATTATTGACTTAAATTCAATTTGTCCATCCTAAAAGTTGTAGTGGATAGTAGAAGCTGGGAGAGGAAGAAAAAAAAAACTACAGGCACAAAAAGCTACAGCCAAAAACTTAAGCTAAACTATATGGAATCTTATGAAATATTGTAAGATTTAGATTGCTTTTATACTTACTACTTTTTACATAGGTTGATGTATTAGCATGGAATTGATCTGAACCACTTGTCATGATTCTATGAAAATAAAAATGGGACGGTCGATCCAATATGCGAAGCCAACGGTACTTTTTAGTCTAAAGGTTTAGATCCATCCACCCCGGGCTAAGTGGAGAAATATGCTATATAGAGTACTAAATCATACCCTATTTAATCGAGTACGCTTCAAATAGGTATTGAGAGTTTATAAGAAAATTGAGTTTTAGAGATAAAAACTTTGTCTCTAAACATAAGTTTTCATCAGGAAAACGATCATCGTTAATTCTATTTGTTGAAATATAACTTATTTTACCTATTTTCATCATAAAATTTATATCTTTAAAGGTCGATTTTTTTATAATACATGAGAGAGTATGAGTATAGTTTTATATATAATTCACTTTTACAGGTACGATACAGGTATGTGGTCTTCATATCTTATATATCCACATTGAAAGTTGTGATTTATTATATAGAGGTTACAGGTTTCGAGTTCTAATAATTTCATCAGGAAAACAATAATACTTCGTTTTTCATTTTGTGATAACTTTTAGGAAGATTTATGGTCCCGTCATTAATTTTGATGGGACTGGTTCCGTCACCATCTTATGTCATACCTTATCGTGATTGAATTCCTAAAATAGTTAATATTTCATTTTTTATATTTATTTTAATAGTTGGATTGTTGACGAAATAGTCTCGTAGAAGCTCTACATTTATAGTCCTCAACATTTAACTGTTTTTCTATATTAAGTCCTTAAT